>RJWM01038463.1:0-15000 GCA_004363535.1 Dasyprocta punctata | reverse complement strand
TGTGAGGCATCTATGCAATCACTGCCTCTCCAGACTAGATTAAAGCAGAGGGAACGGACTTCAAAGCCCTGAAAGAAGATCACAAAAATGCTCCATTTCCCTGCTAGTTGATAGTGGGCTGATTCTGTTGACCCTGCAGGTCAATAAAGAGATACGAGCACTTGCCAGGTCCGTAGCTGCATCCCTGGTGTCAGGGCTGTGTTTATTTGATGGAGGGAAGAGACTGTGTCTAGAAGTGCAGCTGTAATTGGCACCATCACTGCGTTATGTGTATGATAATAGATTTTCCATTATCCATGCACCTGCGCAGGCCAGACAGGCATGCAGACTCGAGCTGTGCTAGGAATGATGGTCTTACACCTTCAAGTCTTTGATCGTAGCTAATTTCCAACATTTCCCTGGAGACAGAGTGTTGCCTTTGAATGACTGTTCTGGCAGTGAGTGTGGGAAATGTGTCTGCCTTTTGCCTTCCACATGTCAGAGCCCTCACTCCACAGGTAGGAAGGCTGATATGGAGATTTTGTTGGTTGCCAAAGATTTTTGTTTCAATTACACGTTCAAACCTGGGGACATGTATGACCACAGAGCCTCTGGGCCGAGTCATTGATGGAATTAAGCACAAACTTCATTTGTTCCCAGTATCCCTAGATTCCCTTGGCCTCTGTGCAGTCTCCCCTTCCTCCCATCTCCAGCTCCCGTCTGCAGCCCCAGCAACTGGGCTGTATGGATTTCCGCTTCCTGGGAATGTCACAGAGATGGAATCACAGAGTGTGTGCCCCTTTGTGTCTGTCTGCTTCGTTTTAGCGTTAGAGCTCCCCGCCCCCACAGCAGCCAGAGGATTTTCTGAAATTCTTTCAAGGTGGATGCTGAGGCCACTGACTGCAGGCCACCTTTATTTTCTAGGGCAGACGTTTAGTGCTACATATTTGTCCCTTGGTGCTGCCTTAGTGGCATTCTGCAAATTCTGACATGCTGTGCTTTCATTTTTCTTCACTTTGAGTTATTTTCTAATTTCACCTGTAACCTGTGAGTGATTTAGAAGTATATTGCTTAATTTCCAATTATTTGAGGGATTTTCCAGATATGCTTCTGTTTTCCGATTCTAATCCAATTTTGAGGTCAGACAGCCACTCTGTAATTTCACTCCTTTTCCGTGTGTTGAGACTGGTTCAGTCTATGCTATCCCCTAGCACGCGGCAGCAACAGCTGGCAAGCGAGTTGGAGAAGCGTGCTTGGTGGAATCCCAGTCCCTGCATCAGAGGAGAGTGTGAAGGGATAGTCTTGGTGCTGAGAATTACTAAGCAAACTGCTGGCATAGTGTAGAGAGCTCTCGACTTTTCTCTCGTACTTATCATCATCATGTCATTTTACTTGATGTTCTCAGAGACTTATTCAGCTCAGAATTTCAGTTCACTAATTTACTCTTCAGTGTAAACATTCTTTGGCTCAACCAATTAGTTAGTGGTCGTGTTTTCAGTTTCTAAGAACTGTTTCCTTTTCACATCTGCCCACTGATCTTTTCCGGATGTCTCACCATCCTGTGAGAATTTTCTCCAGCTTATTTTGTATATCCTGACTTAGATAGTTAAGATAGTTAACTTTCTAGAAAGCAGGAACAGCAAGTGCAAAGGTCCTGAGGCAGCAAGAATATAGGTGCCATATTCAAGGAAGAACTTTTTGAATTTGAGTTTGTGTTTCTCAAACACTTGATGATTCTTAGGTGTCTGCTCGTGTTTGAAATTGATGGTCTGGATCAGTAGTTCTCAATGAGGGTGGAATGTTGCCCCCAGGCAGGGTGACCATATTTGGCAAAAGAATGAAAAATAAAATTACAAGCCCCCCTCTTAAATTTTTATGTAAGATAATAAATATATGTCCATTAACAGATGAATGGACAAAGAAAATGTGGTATACTACACAGTGGAATACTACTCTGCCATAAAGAAGGATAGACTTGAATCATTTTCACCTTGAGGAAAATAGATCCACTTCGGGGCCATTATGTTAAGTGAAATAAATCACACACACAAACGTAATTGTAACTGTTTTATATAAGAAACCCGAAGTATAATTATATTAAAGAGCAAAATAAAAGATAGATAATAAGAAACAGGGAGCAAAGGGCAAAGGAACCAAGGGATAGGAGGAGGGAGGTGGAAGGAGGGGGAAGGGGACAGAAAAAGAATTCAGTGCTATGTACATTTACCTACTCCTGCACAATGAATGTAATCATTATGTACTGCAAACATGGACCAAGAAAAATACAATTTTAAAAAAGATAATCAGTTCAGTGTGTTTACCCTTTGGAAGGGGGAAGTGTCTGGAGACATTTTTAATGTTGAAACTGGTGGTAGGGATGCTGTTAACACCCCTGCAGCGCCTGGGATAGTCCCCACCACGGAGAATTCAGCCCCAAATGTTCATGGTACCGAGCGTGAGACGTTTCATTCCATAGTGAACAGTGGGTTTCTTCAGCTTAAATAAGAGCCCTAGTGACCAATAGCCACTGGAATGACAGGCTTGTTTCTTCGGCACCCGTATGTCTCTGTATTTAGGCTTCCCCTAGGAGAGCGCTGCTTCGTGGGTCCTGGCGCCTCTTTACCCTCTCGAGACCTTGGCTCTGATGGGCTCAGGAAACCTAAGATTTTGTTTTGTTTCGTTTAGCTTCTCTTCTCAGATGGGAGGGAAGACCCTTGCGGTTCTTTGTATGCTAGGTGTTTCCAGCCTTAAGCTACTGTAATGCTGTGGTGAGTGTACAAAGACTGCAAGCAAAATCTTAAAAGTGGACCTGCGGAGTGGAAGCGCCTGTCAGTGTGCGATGCCAGGAGACAGTTACTTGTTTTAAATGGGCCCACCGGTTTCCGCATGAAAGCGCCTGCCCCTCATTACCACCTCAAGTGCAGTGGATTATCAGATATTTTGATCTTTGCAATGTTGACAGGTGATTAAGGGTATCTTATTTTGATGAAATTTCTGCATGAGTGAGATTGAGCATCTTTTCATGTATAAAAGCCATTTGTATTTGTCTCTAGAAAATGATCTTAAATGTAACCTGAATCTTAAATCCTTTTTTGAGTCTGTTTTGGGGAGCTTTTATTGATCTTCCTACCAATTCATATATATTTTGTCTCAGTTTTTAAGTTGCTGTTGACTAGGTTATATGTTGACATGTTTCAAAAATATAAAAAATTAAATAGGCACTGAGAAATCTCATCTCCATCCCTGTCTTTGCCTACCCCATTGTCCTTTATTCCTTAAGTAACTATTTTTATTAGTTTGTTTCCTTTACTTTTCCAGTATTTCCATATAAATATAAGCACACGTGTATATAGCTCTTTACTCTCCCTTTGCTTATTCTTTTTCTTATTCTTTTCTACAAAAAGTAGCTTATCCTACCCACCATTCTGTACCTTAGTCTGTTCCTTTAAAAATTTATCCTCGAATTCTTTCCATGTCATTGACCAGAGATCATTTTTGTTTGTTTGTTTGTTTGTTTTTTGGTACTGGGGCTCAAACTCATGACTTGGCACTTACCAGGCAAGTGCTTGAGCCACTGAGCTAAATCCCTAGCCCCAGAGATCATTTTTGACAGTTCAGTAATATTGTGTTTCATGATAGCGTTATAGTTTATTTAACCAGTTCTCTATTTTAGATACCTAGGTGGTTTTTATTCTTGATATGACAACCAATGCCCCAAATGTGTATATGTGTATATGAATAATATATACTCATATTTTATATTTTGTGTTGCTCAAGTTTGCAATTTTTGCAGTCTGATTAATGGGAAGTGGTATTTCTGTGTCGTATTAATGCAGATCTTTTATGTGAAAGGAGGTCAGACATTTCATTATGTATTGAACTGTGACATGCATTCCTCTATTGTTGGTGTCCTTGGTCTTAAATTCTAGGAGAAAGGGAAATTGTGCAGTTTTCTTAGGTTGTCATTTGCATGCTGATTTTATATAAATCTTTTGTGTGTACTAAAATAGTGTATCTAGTAAGAGTTGTTAACATTATTTTTTTTGTATCTTTTGGATTTTACATTATGTTGGGAAGGCTTTTTCCACTCCATGGTTATAAAGGAACTTGCCTATACTTTCTTCCAGTGCTTGTGTGGTTTTACTTTATTGGTTTTCGTAGATCTGTGATCCATTTGGGTTTTTCCTGTTGCAGATATAAGGGATGGGTCCAATCTAGTTTTCTTCCAGATGTCTATACAGTTGTCCTAACATTACTTGGCAAAAGTTCATCTTGACAAGTTTTCTTATTCGGTTCATGCCTAGCATTTTTGCTTCTGTTATTTGTAATTGGGACTTCTTCTCCATTTGTATCAACTAACTGGTTGTTTGAGTACACAGACCATTGTGTCTTCACCTGGATTCTTCAGAAAACAGATCTTGAGCTAAAACTTTCTTGCCAGTGCACTATTAGGATCATAATATCGGTGCGGTGAGAATAAGGAAAAAAAGACAAAGGGAAAGAAAATACAAACTACCACTTTGTTGAATTGGTCACCATTTCCCAAGAAAGTACAGGACCGTAGCAACTCATAATGGCCTTTTGCAACCAGAAAGGGAGAGAAATGTATTTGCCAGTTCCCTTATGCTCTCGTCTCTTCTTGTCCTTCTGGGAAGCCCGTGGGAAAGCCAGGTGCTGTGTTCTGTGGCGTGGGAGCTTATCTGAATCTTGAAGCAGTGGGAAGAGCAGAGCTTTGGAGGATTCAGTTGGGATGGGCCTGGACACAGGAGCTGCTGTGGTTTCTGTATACCTTTACTGCGGGGAGGCCACACTGGCCACGACAGGTGGGACTGTCAGCAAACGTCATTGTTTCCCAGTGAGCAAGCAGCCACAGCCTGCAAGGCAGGCAGGGCCAGATTCATCCAGAGTGCATAAAATTGAGTGCAGTATGACTTTCATTTATTTCTCTGTTTTTTTTTCTTTTTGCAGCACCAGGGATTGAACTCACAACCTCATGTCTGTCAGACAGGCGCGTAAGCCACTGAGCCAAATTCCCAGCCCTTGACTTTCATTTATTAATATTGTATCCTCTTACCTTGGGATTCTCTGTTTGTACTAGTTATTTAGTTCATTCGTTTGGGTTTTCCAAGTATTCAGTTATTTCATCTGAAAAAGAAGTAGTGTTACCACTTTTTAAAAAATTCCTCGTTCAAATATGTTTTTTAACACTCCAGTGTAAAACCGTATTATCGATAATGAGATATCTTATTTTGATCTTGACTTTATAGGCATACCATCAGTGTTTTCCTCTTAAGAAAGGTATTGGCTTTGGGGCCAAGAATGAAAAAAGAAATATATATCATACTAGTGAAGTATTTTACTGATTCCTGTTTTACTGAATGTTTTAAATAAAAAATCATCATTGAAGTTTATCAAAAGATTTTTCAGCATCTCCAGAGATGATTATCTGATTTTCTTCATTGAATCTAGTAAAACAATGCATTCTATTAATAGATCATCTAATACTGAACCACTCTTAAATTTCTGGAGTAAGTCTTAGTTGACCAGGGTATTTTAAATAATTTGTTGGATTATTTATGCTCATACTTTATATTGGATTTTTTCATCAGTATTCCTAGGTGAGATTGACCTCCGGCTTTTTTTCTGTATAACCCTTATCATATTTTGACATAAATGTTATGCTTGGTTCACAGAGTCTTTGAAAATTTTGCCGTATTCTAGAATATTTTAAGCAAGGTTAAAGTTTAAATTTTTAGCAGAATTTTCCTCTGAAGTTGTACTAACTGTACTGGTGCTTTTTTTGTGTTTATATCTTTGTTAGTTTTCTCTATTTCTTCCATGGAAATTGATCTGTCTATCTCTCCTTGAGTCAATTTGATGAATTACACTTTCCTGGAAAAATGCTATCTATATCATCCTGGTTCTTCTGTTTCTTGGTGGCTTTTCTATTTCACTGAATTTTTTTTTTTGCAGTGATAGGTCTTTGTTTATTAAATAGTTCTAGTTTTTAATTTTCAAACTCTGCAACCTCTCCTCTTACATTTATTAATTCCTTCCTTCTACTTTGGTGCATTTTAGAGACACGGAAACCTGGGTTGACCATACACTTTTTATATGTGTTACAGGAGTCAGGGTTTTAATTTGCTTTAGTAAGCTGACCCTACCTGGCTTAGGCAGAAAGCTTCTTGTCAAAATGATATTGGGCAGATCACAGCAATGTTGAGAGGGCTGGAGAATCAGCTTTGAGGTTAAACAGCCAGGAAAAAACACCCCAAACCACAAGTCAGAACTAGCGCTGGTTAGAAAGCCACTGCCACCACTGCTTACTTGCTCCTTCCCTCTTCAGTCACAGGGAGTGGGGCTGTCTGAGCAATGACACTGTCTCTGCCATCTCCATGAGCCGCACTGAGAGTCTAGAAGCTGCTACTCTCAACACATGCTAGATAGAATGGTAGGGAAAATACAGAGGAGAGAAAAAGTTGAGCAAATGGGTGGTTAGTCTAGCGCTTGATTCATGTTCCCCTTTTGCTCATCCAGTACCTCAGCTGGTCAGAGTTCTTTATCTGGTGAGGTGACCTGAGCCTTTATCGCTGAGGAGTGACGTCTTGGGGGTCCCTCTGGCATCTTGGGGGTTGGGAGATGAGAGTTCTCCAAATGTCTCCAGTCCAATTTTCAAGGTCCCAAGCATTCTCAAGTAAGCTCTTGGTTTCACGTATAAATTATGGTGGAATAATTTAGCCACTTGCTTGGTTTGGGGCTGTCTCAGTCTGTGTCCATAAGATGTGAGATTCTCTTAGCACAGTCATAGGAAGTCCAGGTTTTTTACCATGCTTTGACCCAAGATCTCTGCGCTTGTCATCCTTTTTCTTTAGAACAAATGGCTGCCACGGAGTCCTAGAATACACCATGGAATCATCGTATTCCTGTGGTAGTGACATTGGGCTTCTCCTCCCCCAAAACCCTTATTTTCAATGAGCATGTGATTTTAGGTAAATAGATGATTCTTGCTTCTATAATTGGAGTTTGTCTCTTTTCTCTCAGGAACTTATAAGGTGGGAAAATACCTAAGTAGAGAAAAAGAGTTACTACAGATGGCCACTGAGAGTCTGGAAGTCAGGATGATTGAGACAAGTTTGCAAGATGTCCCTTTTTCTACTTTTTTTTTTTTTCCTGGGTGAAGATCCCTTACTCTAAGGTATTAATGTGAATGCAGGAAAAGGGAAAACAGGAGAATGATTTTAGGGAAATAATTGATGGAACAGTGAGAAGGTGTATGAGACAGGGAGTAGTAGAGATTTTGAACTTAACAGGAGTGGGGACATTGAGAAGTGTAATTAGCCCAGGACACATTATACCGGCTCCAATGCTGGCCACATTTTTGGCCTGTCGTTTTGATATCTGCTCATTTCTGAAAAGTGATAATGCAACGTGTTTTCCAAATAATAATGCGGCAGCTCTGATTGTGAGAAACTGAGCCTCGTATTGTCCCTAATTATTATCGAATTATTTTTCAGTTTGAAAGCCTTGCAGCTATCTACTCAAAAGGTTAGCAGTGTGCTCTTCCATTGCGTAGCATAGAACAGGGTTCTGAGTTCTTCCACTGTCCTGTCTGTCTTCTCTGAACTGACACCAGACCTTAATAAAATACCCCAAACCTAGGCTGTCCGGGGCCAGGCAGAGTGAGATGATCAGCTCTCATCTGGACCCTGTGCTTCTGAGAAAGCAGCTGGAGAGTTCATTAACGTTGTTCTGGCAGCCACGCCACACCATTGACTCACACCAAGCTTCCTGTCAAATGAACTTAGTTTTCCTCTGTGCTTTTGCTAATTTACCTATTCTCCACTCTATTCTTGTGCTGTTGGCATTTGGTGTAAACCAGGGAATAGTGCCTTACATTATTACCGTTAAGTTTCATCTTCTTTTTTTCAATTGCTTATTCTTGCCAGTCTGCCAAGGCCTTTTTGGACTTTGATTTTGTCATATAGGCACTGTGAGAGGGAGCATGAAAGGTCTGCTTCTGTGGGGGACTGTTGGTCTCCCCTTTTCCTTTCCAGAGCCCGACCATTAGAGAACTGACAAAGCATGTGGAGGCAAAAGAGTTCTTTCATCATTGAAATAAAAGCTGAATTGGAAAAAGCCACTTGTCCTGCAGTCAGTGGGGCTTCCTGCTCTTTCTGGTGAAGCTGGTTCCCACTATTAGAGGCTCAGGAAGAAATGGGTGGGGAGTGCAGTGAGACATGTGGCAATGATAGAGAAGAGAGCTGGGATGGGAGTTGAGAGTCAAAGAGAGTAAAAGCGAAAGGGAGGGAAACATTTGACTCATTTGCGAGGTATAGCAATCACAAAGTCAGTGACTAGTAATCAGACCCAGGCCCAACAGAGAAATACTGTGCAGCCGAGTGATGAGAAACAACCAAAGTTAACAATTTGCAAAGAGATAGCTGCAGCTTTATGGCCTGAAGCGCGCGTTTAAGGTTAGTTGTACTCATAGGTGTGGGTGAGATTGAGGACACAGCCTTCAGGGGAAAACCTTCCAGGAAGCTTCTTAGAATCCACACGCACTTGCTCAGGACCTGGGACACAAATGCAGAAATAAAGCAGTGATGTGGTTCCTCTGCAGGCCAAATGTTTTGGGGACCATCTATCTAAAATGCATTTGTAAGTAGTCAATAAAGGTGACCAGTTCATATTTCGCTGTTAGTACTCCAGAAGGACACTGGAGATGTATCCTTTCCCCTAACCCTGGGGGAGGGCTTTCACTTCCAACTGCTGTCACCAGCAGCTCCTATCTGAGGGATTACTCTTTGTACTTTTTGTTTGTGCTTGAGAAAGCTGAAAGTGTCTGGGAATTTGTGTATCTTATGCTCTAATTAAGGGAGGGAATGGACACAACTCCAAGTGTCTGGGGGTTTGTATACCCCACCTCTAATTGAGGGAGGGAATGGACAGTGTTTCAAGAGTAGTGGACTTGACTGAAGCCCAGGGAGTGAAGATTTGACTGTACGAGGTGAGAGGGATGATGGCAGGAAGTGAAGGACGCATATCTGACCTTAGATGCTAAAGTAAGGCCTTTGGCTTTTCGTCTAAGCAGAGGAGGACAACATTGGAAGGTTCTGATCACAGAAATGTTGAGATTTTCTGTGACTTGTAACAGGACTGATCACTGTGACAACTGCACTGATGGTAGAGGCTAGGGCAGAAACAGGGAAACCAGCTCTGGGGATATTGCAGTGATCCAGATGAGAGATAGTGGTTGTCTCCCACCATGGAGGGGATTATTTTCAGATGGTAGAGCCAGTGGGATTTCCTGATTGATTGCTTATTCTGTGTGGAAGAAAGAAAAGCATCAAGAATTCTAGAGTATGTTGGCCTGAACACTTACATGATTAGAGATTTAGAAGCCTGGGAAAGGGACAGATTCAAGAAGACCCAAACCACCCCAGAGTCTACATTCTGGAAAGGTATCTTGTGAACAGTCTTCACTCAACTTTTTTTAAAATTTGCCTTTATTTTGGCTTTTTTTTTTTTTTGCGCGGCACCGGGGATTGAACTCACAACCTCGCGCCTGCCAGGGCAGGCGCTTAAGCCACTGAGCCAAACTCCCAGCCCTCGTCTTTTTTGAGGCAGGGTCGCACTATGTAGCTCAGGCCGGCCTTGCGCTCGCGTTGTAGCCCAAGCCAGCCTCGAACTCACAACGCTCCGCCTACCTCAGCCTCCCGAGTGCTGGGATTAAAGGCGTGCGCCACCACGCCCGGCTTGCCTTTATTTTGGAATTACCAACTTTACTTTTCATTTCACTGCGACTTGTAAATGGGATTAAGAAATGGAACTCGAGGAATGCTAACAAATAAGAACACTGAGATTTTCAAGGTGTAAGAGTAGACTGGGGGAGAGGGGCATATATATGTGATTTGATTTTTCGTGCTATAATTTATTCAGTCTTTTGAGGGACATTTAGCTTTTTTCTGATTTTCAGCCATTGTAAAAATGACACACACTGGGCACATATTTGAAAATGTTTTTGCTGATCTCACAGACAAACATGCCTCAGCTTGAATCTGCAATTTCTAGATATGTGGTTCCAACCATTTCTTTTTGTTTCTTGGTTTGTTCTTTCTGTGATATGCTTCCTCTTATCTTTTGCCCATTTTTCTATTAGGTCACTTATGTTTATCTTAGGATTTCATAGATGCTCCTTACATGATTGATTAAATATATAGCTCTCTACGTATCGATCATCTCAGCTTTGTTCATGGAGTCTGTTACTGTGGAGATACTTTTTTACTTCGTCTAAGTAAATCTGTTCCGTTATAGTTTTTGTGATTTGTTTGTCATCTCACAATTATACCTATGCAATAATTAAACATAAAGGCTTACAAGAAAACATTTTTTATGATCTCAGAGCGGGGAAGGTCTTCGAACTTGTGGGTGTTTCCCCTGACTTCAGTCAGGCTGGACAGCCCTGAAGCATGATGGGAGCTCCCAGCTGGGGTGGATTCAGATCTGCTGTCTCTGTAGCCAAGAGTGGGTGTTGGAGTGGAAACAGGGATCAAAGTTGGTTTCCTTCCCTTGCAGAGCACCCCCTCTTGTTTACTTCTGTCTCTCTGAGCTGTCAGCCCGGGAGCATAACAGCTGCAATGGGCTTGCTGCATGCCTTTATCTCCCTAGGGCTCAGAGTGGGCTACATCAAAGTCGGGGTTCCTTCCCTTGCAGATCCTGCCGGGTGCCTGAACACACACTGCTGTTCTCCTGAGAAGAGCTTCGTAAGAGTGTCCTACTGACCCATGCAGTGTGTGGGCGAAAGCTTCCCATGTTGCCTCTCGGGCCTTGGACTTCCCTCTGTTACAACATCTATCATAGTGCATTGTGATTATTTATTTGACTTACTCATATCTGCAGTCTCAGAACTTAGCAAAGCCTTTCGCTGCAGACTTTTCTATCCCAGTACCTCAACTTAGTTCTCCTTCTCTGTAGATAAAAATGTTAGTGTGCTTCATGCCAAAGCAAAGCTCCTGCTAGTATTTACTAAATGCAAGCAGTGGCAGAATGACAGCAAGACTGCTTTATTGTTGCCTCACATGCCTCTTTTTCTGTAGTTATTTCAGTTCATCACCATCGGGTTATAACTTCCTATTTCACAACAAGCAAGTCTGTTATATTGTGGCTTTCAGTGCTGACAAGAAATCAGCGGTTTGGGGTCGTTGGCCATGAGAATGGTGTAATTAAAAATTACACTGGGGTTTAAGAAGTAATTTAACCCCACCCAGATTTTCACACTAAATGAGAATTCTAACATCATCTTATCAAAAAAAGATGCACTCTTCAAAGTCTTAGCCCCTAAAATGTTATCCTGATCAACATTATAAATATAAAAAATGGACATTATTGTCAGATAGTTAACTCTAAGACAGATACCTGATGAAGAAAATTTTATATTTGAGCTTTTAAAATTTTGAGCAATACATAACTCCCAAGCTCTTGAAACTTATATAGACAGAGAAAGGTGTAATTTCAATTCATCATATGCAGTTAATATGGTCCCGATACCAAGTTGAGTAAGGAAACTACAGTACAAAAAAGAAAACTGTATCTCAGTCTCACTTAATAAAGATATGAGGAATGAATTCCAGATGTATTGCATCTAAATGTAAAGAAAATTTAGATGATATAATCTTCAGAAGAGAATGTTGTTGAATCTCAATCTAAAAACATACCGGAAAGAAAAATACTACAAAGGAAGAGACTTAGATCTTTGTTATATAAAAATAAGACATTTTTGTTCTACCATTTAGTCCGTCTTTTAACATGTATGTAATGAGCATCTCCTATATGCTAAGTGCTTTTGTAGTTTATATTATAAACTTAAAAGGTTCAGTACAAAGTGTAAAAATTTTTCATCATATGTGGCAAACAAAAAGTTAATATTCTTCATCTCTATGAATAATCCTTATCCATTATTAGAAAAAGGTCATCACAGTTGAAAAGTAGGTAAAGTACATGAACAGTTTACAGCAGGTCTGCAAAAGGACAGGACACATAGGAAATAATATCAATTTAAACACAATACTCTTCTATTTGGACCATGTAACTGCCAGAACATTAAAAAAAAAAGCAGCCAGAAAGTAACAGAGATTTCTGAGTATGTTTGCACAGTTCCTCTCCATGAAACTCATCAAAAGGAAAGAGAAGAATCCAAAATCGAAAGGAAAATCCATTCAATGCATGGATTAGTTACACACTTCCTTGTCCCTCAGACAAGAGAAAACAGGAGAAAGATTTCTGAAGGAATCCCATGAAAAAGTCCTTAACTTGGAGAAGAGAGGACCGTGGCATGGGATAATTCTCTGTCCTGGAGGAGAATTGGAGTTGGTGGGGAAGAAGGCACGTGACGCTGCCTGGGACAGGGACAGGCCACGGAGACCCGAAAATATCTTGCACTGAGGCAAACCTGAGATGAGTACTTACGTGTGGAATGAAAAGTGACACTGGTTAGTGCTGTGTCTGAGCATGCTCATTGATATGTTTTGGACCAGTGCTCTTGGATTCATTTAACAAACAGTTCCTGAACCCTGACTTGCACGTGTGTTCTTGGGGAAAAAAGGCAGGGCACATGGATCAGCAGCAATGAGGCCAGTAGAGTTTGTCTGGAGCCCTAAGTAACTCTGGGTTCTTCTTTCTTGCAAATGTGCTTTGAGGCAAGAAAGTAATGCAACTGAGTTGAAGTCCAGAATGTTCTTTTCCTCTCCAGGTACCAGGAAGTAAGTCAGCAGCAGATGCCCTCAGAGTCTTAGCTTTGCCCCTGCTGAGACAGGAGCTTAAATAAACACTGGTGCCCTGTGGGCTTCTGGGCAGAGCGGTTTCTGTTGATTCATGGTTATGTGTTGGGGGTGGTTTCAGCAACTTCCTCCAGCTAGAGGAGTACTTTGAGTTGATGAACCACCCATAAAAATCACTCAGAGCTGTAGCTGACTGCTGAATTTTCCCACTGACTTTTGGGTGCTGGGACCCCTTTCAGGACAGGCCACACCCGCCCCTGTCATCTCTTCTCTCCCTCCTATTCTCCCATGCTCTGGCTCACATGTAACATTTGGAGTTTTAATTGTAGACTTCTAAACCAAGTACCCATTGCCACCCAGTGCTGGTTGGTTTCGCTCATTCCTTTCTTCCCAGAGACCTCAGTTTCTCTCGGATGCTTCTGCCACGGCCTCGCTGTTGACCCAGCTTCTTGCCATGGTGCACTGCGTGGTCAGAAAGACAGGCCAAAGCAGGGGATCTGAGCTCCAAGCCACTTCAGATACACGTAATCTCCTACCCTTAGGCAAGTTGCTGAACCTCTCACACCTCAGTTTGTGCATGTTTATAGAATGGTATAAAAAGAGTATGGACTTGATGTGAGATTTGTGTCAGGGTCACATGATGTAATATATTCTATCTAAGGCACTTAGAAAAATCCTGGGACATAAATGTTAACTATTATTACTACTGTTGCCTGTTTGAGGGTTCTGTACTGCTCCAGGTCTTTCTGTTACTCTAGTTTTGATAGTTTTTCATGGGTGTGAGGATAACATGATTTCATTTTGGTAAGATAGAACATAACATACTATTTACCATATTAACCACCATTTGGCAATGTACAAGTTCAGTGGCATTAAATATCTTTACAGCGTTGTGTAACCATCACTGTTATTTACCACTGACACTATGAGGGCACCTTTGGAAAGCTTATTCTCAGGCTTTCACGCTTTTGCAACTACGTCTGCGTAGAGGAGCCTCCTCTCTACCATTTTGGTCTGGTGAGCTCCACGCTGCTGTCACTTCCTCTGTGTTGAACCTTCTTTGGCTCTTCATCCAGACTTGATTGCCTGCTTTGTGTTCTCATTGCACTTCAAATTTTTATCACAGAATTTATACTAAGCATTTCTTCCAGAGTTGGTTTTAGCTCATTGTTTCAACCCACAATTTTGCATCCCAGTCCTGGCACCGAATGCTCTCTCAGGTTTGTAACACCTGCAGATTTGATTAGCTACTCTTAGTGGCCTGTAAGATTCGGCCCCACAAGGAATAATGAGAAACTGGCCAGGATATTCAGTGGCACTTAGGTTAACAATACATGAGGAAGGTCAAGTTTATGTCATACTTGAACACAGCCCTCTTGGCGTACTTATCTCTGCTGAACATTTCTCCTCAGGGTTCATCCTCCCAAGGCCCACTATGTTGCAGGAATACAGGACTTTTCTGCCTCTGTTGACAAGCCGTGGAAGTAGATCCTGTGGGCCAGGCCATCTCCAGGACAATCACAGGAAGTTATTCCATGTCTGGGACAAGTCCCAACTCTGTCTGGCAGTGAGCATAAGGTTACAGGCCATCAGGCTGAAGGGTCACCAGCAAACTCAGAACTAGTGGCACTGAGCCAAGGCAGAGAGGAGCAATGTAACCTGCTCCTGGAAATTCCCACCCCCTGCCCTTGTGTTCCATGGACTTCGTGGTCCCCTTGGCAAGGAAATAGAAGGTGGAGGGAAGGGACCCTCTTGAGTAAAGCTCGGCAGAAAAAATAGAATATTAACGAGAATTAGGTTTCTTTAATGATTCTCACTTGTTTTGCAACTCATAAGCACATCCCAAACTTGCTGAGTGTGTTCAAGGCATAACCACTGGAAAGAGAATGGAGCTCGGCTTAGAGGAGTGAGTCTTAGGAAGTTACCGAAAATCTCCAAGTTGTTACCAAATGCTTTCTTTCATTTCTTGTTCTGGGACCACATCCAAAATTCTTGGAGGCCTTACAAGTGGAAGTCAGTAATTGAGTTGTTAGATTTCCTAAATACTAACTAGCTTTTACTAAGTATATGTCATTAGCAACACAAGAACAAGAGAAACACAGTAGGGGAAACTTGTTCATCATCAGAGAAATAAGGACGAGGAAGGATGTAAAAGGAAATGAAAAGTCAGTAACTCAGACAAAAGCAAGGTTTATTCCTCTTTCCTTTTTTTTTTTTTTTCTTTTTCATCCTCTGGATTGCAGAG
>RJWM01038462.1:0-16728 GCA_004363535.1 Dasyprocta punctata | reverse complement strand
AGTGGCAGATGGGCAGTTGGTAGATAAAACATCCAGTTTCTTATCTGTTCATTGACATAACAGCAAGGCATATCACAGTGGCCTCCCTTGGGTGGTGTGTCCTGAATCCATGTCCTAATTTGTCATGACAAGCATTGAGGTTAAAGTCACACAGAAGTGTTGATGAACAAAAATTATCCAAGGGCATAATGCAGAAATTGTGTTGCATCCTTAAATTGAACACATGACTGAAAAGGTTTATATGTGCAAGAAAAGCACTGAAAGTGATTTTCATTTCCTCCCAGATTTACTTTTCTTCTATAGACCTTTACATAAACAACCTGTTCAGAGAACAAAAAGTCACTAGCAAAATGTATTATATTTGTTTCTTTTATATTTCTAACATGTGTTATTAGTTTAATACAAGATGTACTACATCCACTTTCTATGCATAATTACTTATCTTGTTAGATCAAGAGGTAAAGAGACAGAAACCTTGTAGATGCAAGGTATTTTACAGGAACACCTAAACATTGCTCACATGTTTGTCTTTGTTGTTTTTCTTTGATATCTCAAGGAAGGTTATATATCTCTCCCCTGTTGGCTGCTGCTCAAAGTAACCTGGTTATATGCAGAAAGTACATCCTGAGTACTTCTGGATATTGGAAAACATGATAATCAAGATACAAGCCCCAAAGCATTTTTGGTATTAGATGTTGAATTAAGTTTGAATTAGGAACTTCCCTCTCTTTTGCAATATGTTTAATTGCATTAAGGTAGTAACTGTAGTATCAAAGTACTGACTTAAAGAAAAATTATATTTTTTTCCTAATTTTTTCCAGTGTCTTTTCATGTAGTAGTAATCTCTACAGCCTAGGAAACAGTAGTCCTTATGCCAACATGCTTGAAAGGTGCTCAATCTCAGGAAAGTAGAAGTGAAGAGAAAATGCAGCAAGGCCCAGAGGAGCAAGAATGAACACAGCGTAGAAAGCGTCTGATGGAAAGGCGTTTTGGTGACAGGTTATCTTCCCTCTCAGAGTGGCGAGATAGAAGGGGAGTGAGTTCTCAGCTTTCACCTGCTATTGATCTCACTTTCCTTGTGGGTGGCAATTTCTGTATCTGCCCTGGATCAATCAGATCATTCAGGCATCCAACTCCGTAGCTTCCTTTTTTTAAAAAAAAAAAATTAGAACATGTTTGCTGTACATAATGATTACATGCATTGTGGGGAACTGGTGCCTATATATAATACATCTTAACTCTTTTCATGTCTCCATCTGCTCCTCTCCCTCCTGTCTTCCTCTATCTCTGTCCCCTGCCCAAAGATCTAGCCTTCGTTTACTGTCACTTATAGTCTGCTGTGCGCTCATTCCATATTCTTCATCTTTCTTTCTGGCTGCTTTGTTTAAGTCTGCGGATAAATGGCACTCCTCCTCTAAACGCCATCACTAGAGTTTTTGCCTGTCCTGGTAAATACACGACTACAATCAGAAATCATCAGACGTGTCCAAGTGAAACATCAGTCAAACAGAACCTACTATAGGTCAGCCTGTCCTTGTTGGCTCACACACACTGTGCTTGCTGAACTCTGCTTGGAAAACCTGTCCCATTTGCTGACAGCACAACTGCAATTTGTCTGACTATATCGCAGATCATCTTGTGCTGTCAATTTCAGTCTGGTGCTAATTTTACTCATGAGAGCGCAAGAAGAATGCATCCAAGACGGTTGATGGCAATCGCCCATCTCATTGCAACACTCTTTGCTAATATGGGCACTTGATTGAAAATCTCTTACTCCATCCC
The DNA here is from genome assembly GCA_004363535.1 of Dasyprocta punctata. Lineage (NCBI taxonomy): Eukaryota > Metazoa > Chordata > Mammalia > Rodentia > Dasyproctidae > Dasyprocta > Dasyprocta punctata. Next base: position 14,946 of record RJWM01038462.1, on the reverse strand, counting down.
AGAGAGGCCATATTTCCAGTTTATTTCACAACACTAACACTTTTTCAGATGCTACTTGGATGTCTAGTTCTTCAGAAAGATAATTTATTTACCATTTAGGATTGAAACTCAAAATGCACCACTGATAATTTAATATGGATGCAAGAAAATTCTGAGAACATTCTGAGTTATTAAACATAAAATTGTGCTTCTGAACAAAATTGCTGGGATGTCTTTGTGCCAACTTCTTTGGCTATGGAGCCAGGGGTACTGAATAGTTGCCTCTTGCGGTGCTTCGCAGACATGAAATTCCATGATAGAGACTGTAAAATCAATACACTGAGTTGAGAAAGCGCACATCTCAGCAGACAATGAGAAAACAAAACTAAAGAGTCTAGAGAAGCATTTAGGTGCACTAAACAAGTAATGCTGCCTTAACAAAGGTTTACTCAGCTTCACTGACTATGAAGATTGAAAAAATGCAACAAAGTTGGAAAAAATTAAATATACAGATTATTTAATATGTATTTTAATGTACCAAAAATAATCTTTCCACAAAGGAAATCATATCAAATTCCCAGTGTACCTCTAGTCACATCCTGGTTTAACAACAACAATGGTATTTAGAAAATCCATTCAAAATTACTTTTATTAGCACTTAGTGCTGAACTCAAATTAAGAAAAAATAAGAATATATAAATAAGTGGGTAAATATCATGCTGCACTATGTTCCAAATCTCATATAGCATTTTTTATGTCTTTCTATTCATAGCTAAAATATGCAATCTGTTATTCATTTATCTATAGCATGTTCAAAAATAATTCTTGCTTATTTGGTTTTAATATGTTTTGTACAGTATATAGCAAAAAATATATATTTATGCAATCAAATGTATTAATATTTTCTTTTATCAGATAAACATTTAAAGGTAACTTTTACTTTTCAAACATGTAATGATGGCAAACCAGAAGAAAACATTTACAGTAGGTATGTGATAAGAAAAAGGCTGTTTTCTGTTCTTAGGGACTTAGTTAAGGGGTTTCTCTGAGATTAAGATGGAAGAAATAAAATACAGAGCAAAAACAACCAAGTTGTACCAAAGTTTATGTAGGATTGGCGCCAAGACATTCTATCTGAGCTTTAGATATTGTACTAAGCATTCTCAGCTGAGTAGGTATTCAGGTCTGCATTTGTAAAAAAACTACAAGTAACTGCCACATGATCCAGCTAGAAAAAAATCAGAAGCCTACCTGACAGAGCAGGTGATATCATTTTAAAATCAGAAAGTCCATAAAGTTATCACCAGTCAGATTTTCCATAAAATTCTTGTTAAAATAAGACTATTGATCAGTGAGTTGTACATATTTTGTGCATGACCTTAAGATAGATGCCACTGATTAACTTCCAGAGTTCCACCTGCCTTCACTCCTGCCCTCCAGTTTTTATCCTATCTCCTTCTTATAAATGCAGCATATTCTTTATCATTCACCTCAGTCAAAGGACTCATTCGCCTGCCTTCCTGACTTCCTCAGGTTCAGCCATGTATGACTGTTCAAACTGTGCAATCATATACAAACTTTTAAAATTACTTTTATTATCCCAACACTTGGGAGGCTGAGGCAGGAGAATCTCTGTGGATTCAAGACTAACCTCAGCTACAAAGTGAGTTCAAAGCCAACCTGAACTGCATGACAAAACTCTGTATCAAAAAGTCAAAAAAAAAATATATATATGTATTACTTTTATTAGAAGATGAGAAGCTATAGATACATTCCTAACATCTCTTCCAACTGTGGTTGCCTATATTGAACATCTCTCTCCAGAGAGACATAAACAAATCTCCTACACCCAAGTCAGGGCCTAGATACAGTAGTTTGTTTCCTGTAAGAAGAGACTTCTTAAGTTAATGCTACTCTCCTTATTGTACATATGATGCCTGATATGCGGCCAGTCATTTTGCAAGCATAAAAATAAAAAGCTGACACAACAGTGATGACAGAGAAAATGGAAGAAAGATTAAGATAAGTGATGGCATCCTTCAGCTTTCAAATCAGTCTTGAGGCTGTTCTACTGTAGTATCTCTTATTAAAAAAACAATAAACATCTTACTATTTAACCCACCACTGAATGAATTGTCTGTCACTTCATCTTGAGAAAAATCTTAAGTGGTAGAGTTTTTATCTGTTTTATCAAAGCTAAGGCGTGATCAATTCAAAGATGTGACATTGTTTTTATACCACTAAAACTATGAATTAAACCATAACACATTTCCTTGTCGTTTTTAGTTGCAATTAAATTTATCAAAACGTCTCATTTACATTTTAATTACACATGGATTTTTATTAGCTAGAACTTTTTACAAATTAAAACAAAAATATTTGAAATAAGTTGTTTGAAATATTTTGAGGTCTTCTTTATATTTCCTACCCAACTATTCTGAATCACAGTTCAACAGAGAATGATCAATGTGCATGTTTTTCCACATACTACAGCACCAATAGTGCCAATGATACAGCACTTAAATCAATTAATACAATTACAGACTCATAGCTATAGGTTACTTTTATTACTCAGGGTTCACTAGAGGAACAGATACAGATAAATCACAGAAAGATGGATAGATAGATGGATAGATAGACAGACATACAGACAGAAAATAGGCTTACAGGATCAGAAGCAGAAGAATTCCAGTGACCATCTGCCAGACCAAAAGTGGAAGAATACAAAATGGTCATATGCACACTGGAGGCCCAGACAATCCAACTGAAGGTCAAAGACCTGTAAGTTCACTGCAGAGTCAAAGGCAAGACTATGTCAGAAAGTCTCCATTGGAAGGCCGAAGAGCCTGCACTAGAAGCCTGAAAGAACTGGAGACGAGCATCCAAAGGCAATGGTAAAGACCAGAGCTCCTCTAAAATAAAAGAGAAGATTTCCTTCTTTCCCTTTTTATTTCATCTAGGTTACAAAACTAATGGTTGGTGTCATTCACACAAAGGGTGTGGTGTCAGTGGGCAGCTCACATGTCAGTCATCCACAGACACCAGGAGTATGTTACTAGAGGTTGAAGATTGTCTCAATGTTGCTTCCTAGGTTCTCTTCTGAGGCAGTCTTATATAATCTACAAGTGTTGGCACATCTTTTCTTACATGTGTAACAAACGAGAAATGTGTACAGTTACCACTAGTCCAACGGTGACTTTACTGTTTCATTTCAAAGATGTTAAATGCAAAACTATGTGCCTTTAGAATCAGTGGATTCATAAGGACACTCTAAAGAATGGTCTGCATTCCCTACAGGACTTTCATACAAATAAGAATACTAACATAAGTGTTAGGATTTTACAGATGAGGAAAATAAGGCTTAAAAATGTTTAAGAACTTTGCTAAGGTCCTACAGATAAAACACAGCAAAACTGATGTTTAAACCTAGGTTTGAATGACTCTAAAGACTGTGCTGTTAACTACAGTTCTATAGTTTGCCCACAGAAAGTTTACTGTCTTTGGTGAAGCAGGCAACATGATTTCAAAACAGTGAAAGGATCTATTTGACAGAAACATTCATGAAAAACCAAAAGTATCTGGGATGAATTCAAATGCCGAGCTGAGGCTGCACTGAGGGACAGAAGTTGTGTGTAGGCAGAACATAGGATGGGCTTGCTTGATAGAGGAATGCAGAGTAAAAAAAAAGTGGAGACATGAAGCCACATGACACTTCATGAATTACTGGTAAGCCTGTGAAACCCAGCAATTAACCATGAAGTCTAGAAAGTTTGAGGCAGCAGAACCAATTCTATTCTCTTTACGGGTCTAAGGACAATCTCAAGTTTCTTGCTCTTCATTCACATTACTGTCTTGATTCAGAGCTTTCCTTGGGTGCATATAACCTGTTAAGCTGGAAAGAGTATCTAGGAAGTTGACAGGTGAAGGAAAAGCAATGCATTGCTAGTTAGCACAAAACAAAACTCTATTTCTTCTTAGGCAGATAATAGGTACAGAGAGATAGACAGATGTACACACATACAAACCCAGGCAATCACAGACAACTTGCAAATATCCTCCCACCTAAGTTTAGGTTTTTTGACTTCCTTTTTAATTTTAGAATTTCCTTAATATTTATTTATTACAATTTCATTGGAACAAAATCTTACAGAATAAGAGGAGTACATTAAACAGGATTACCCAGGTCATAAATTTAAATTCTTCCCTCACTTTCAGTTCTAGTGACATTAGTGGCAATTGGAAATACCTAAAATATGGACACTGATTTTTAAGGTATGTTTCACATTCTTTGATGAAATCATATAGTATCTGGGGAATTATTTCATCATAATGATATAGGAGGAGAAGGAAGCAGGTGGGTTTGTAAATGAAACAAGATTAGCCGTGAGTTAATAATTATTGAAGCTAGGTAACCGATAAAAAGGGTTTCATTTTACTATTCTCTCTCCTCTTATATTTGCACAAAAATTTTTTAACAAAAAGCACCATGTTGTATAAAATTGAAAAAAATGCTATTACATTATCCACCTATACACCTTTGTTCACTGTGTTCTGTTCAAATGTGTTGTGGCTTTTTGTAGTTCTAGTACATAATCAAGAGGCAAAGTTTTCTCTCATTGTAGAAAACATTCAATTCTCTTTTGATGCTGATATGAATCTGTTACCCACTTTGAACTTTGAATTGGAAGAAGTGATGTCTTGAGCTAAGACTCTTGGTTCAAATTGTATAGTTCTGTTTTATATGAAAATTGTAATAAGACACTGTATTATTCAGCTCTGGGTTGCTATTACAAAATAACAGCTCCAGGCTACTCGGATGTTTACCTGGGTCCACAGTTCTGGAGTGCAAGTCTTGGTGCATCACTGATTGATAGCCCATTGCCGGTAGAGCCCTATGGCAGCACAGAGCATCCCCCAGCAAGAAACAGGGAGTTCATGTGAGTCTCTACTTCTCCGATATCATTTTTTGTTCTTAGAGAGGCACCAGATTCAATCATGAGTGCTCCAGACCCTAATAACCTTATCTAAACACCATCCCCTCCCTCAGTCCCCCACCAAAACACCATAGTTAGATTAAGTTTTCACTTTCTTGATGCCTCTTACTACTCTCACTTTGGCTTCCAAAATGACACACCAATTGGTTTTTGGGATCCAGCTGTCCTGGTAAGGCTGCCAGCATTCCTCAAGGCGAGTCCAGTTTCTAAACACAATAATAAATTTCATCTGGTACACAATTAACTTCCCTAGTCTCGACAACATTTACAGAAGAAAATGACAATCTTTAAAATTAACTATTTACTTTTAAACATTTCAAAGAATTTCTATTGTTCAAGCAACTGTACCTATTTTAAAACGTTAAGATGAGAAACAATTTTGGCTTTAATAAAACGTTTGCTGGATTATTTTATCTGTTGAGAAAACAGATGGAATTTGCCTGTTAGAAGAGAATTTCAGCGGGATCTGGTGGCATGTGCCTATAATCCCTGCACTGGAAAGACTGAAGCAGGGCGACGACCGAGAGTTAAAGACCAGCGTGGGCTATGTAGTGAGTTCAAGGCCAGCCTGAACTTTACAGCAAGACCCTGTCTCCAGAAAGACCAAAAGAGAGAGAGAGAGAGAGAGAGAGAGAGAGAGAGAATTTAAAAGATAACTACACTTGCTGTTTATCCATTGATATCAAAATAATATTTTTAAAAATATGGTCCCTGTATTCCATGAGCTTGCATCAGTGGTTCAGTGGAGCTTTTCACAGGCTTTCCTGGTCTTAAGAGTGGTGGTTTCCACACTGTATTCTCAGGTGCTGTGCATTTGAATACTTCTTATTCCACTGTGAAAATGACAGTGTGTCTGTGCTACATGGTCAGAAAAACACTCCAGGGGAACCTCCTGCTCATCTGTCAGCTGTTCCCAAATCCCTCACCAGTTTCTTTGCTGTTACATTTCCTATCAAGTGCTGTGCATTTATGAGCGAATGAGAATAATTTTTGCTCTTATCTAGTGATGATTTCTTATAAAGAATGAGTCACTTTCTTTTTCAAAATTGTCTGGTATTCTATTGACTTAAATGAAAAGAACTCATGTAGTCACAATGGTCATTCTAATGTATTACTTTCTAACACACTATCTCATAAAAAAGATATGATTTATAAGGAAAAGCTGTATTAAGTCCCCGATGCCACTTCCCTGAAACTCAAATGTCTGCATCTTTAGAAACATTAAACTAAACACCTTATCATTCCCTCCATGATCAAATCTAACTTAGCTCCCTCTAGTCCATAGAAACTTTCCTTTTCTCATTTTCCAGGGGTTTCAGTGCTGCGAAAGCAAGATCATTTATCTTGATCTCTCTCTGCCTTCTGGTCATTCTTAACACCATTAATAGTAGCTCCTTCTACAGAATCACTTTAGCTTCTGCTTTCAAATTTGCCACAAACCTCTCGGTTTGCTCAAATTTTCAATGGTAGAATATTTTCAATTCAGCACTCCGCTGATAGCAGGCACTGCGTCCTTGGCCCACTGCGTGTGACCTTAAGGACTTTTATCTGAAGTAATCAGTATAGCTGGATCAGTTTGATAAAGGGTAACTTGGTAGGAAAAAAGCATAGGGCCAGAAAGAACAGGATCCAAATACTACTGTTAGTTTTCTTCTATCGAGTTGCGTATTATCATAACTTAATGACTTAAACAACACATACCTGAGAGTCATTCTGGGAAGGGGCTAATTGTTTATGACTAATCTACTCTGGTAATCAGAAGTCACAAAACAACTATACTTTAGGATTTTCAGGGCCACCCTACCACAGAGACTGAGCGGCCACAGTGATATAAGGGAAAGAAACTCCCAACCTACTAGATGTTTGGACAATGGAGGTTAAAAACAGAATATATTTACTGAGAGATAGAAAACTTCTGTCTGAAAGAAAGACAGGTGTCTCGAATGAGTTGCCAAAGACTCTGTCTTTCAGGTGGGTTCAAGGTGGGGAAAAATGGGAAATCACAAGATTGGCATGAGATGGGATAGAAATATGGCAAGTGTAATTGCTCAGGCAAAATTGATTAAATCGAGATTAAATGGGGATATGAGTCCTATAAACAGGCATGAATACAGATTAGTGGCTCTTTCTGGTTTCCTCAGGGTGATAGAGACCTATTTAGAATATCAATTCCTGATATTTATCCTTTGATGATGTGGGCACATTTGTTTTATCTTTTGTCTTGAGGTCTGGTTTACAGTGGGAGGTATCTGTCTCCCCCACAGTTACAAGGTATCTGGTCTTCTGCACTGGCTCCTTCCAGGGCCCAGCCCTGTCTGACTGCCTGTAATATTTCTGTCTAACTCAACTGCCTATAACAAGAGGAGGCAGTCACAGAGATGGGTCTAGCTGTGGACATTCTGAGAAGCAATGGTGAGCTGAGGCTGGGAAGGGCACAGTGGTCCCGCTCTCTGTGGTGAGAAGCCAAGCTGCTCACCTGTGATTTTCTGAGGGGGCCAAATCCGAAAGTGTTGACACTAAGCCAAGTGGACTGCTCAGTCCCTCCCTCCCCCACTCACTGCCTTCTCTACTACAGAGCTCGAGGCCTATTTGCTTTCCCCACCTGTCAACATAAAGGGGTATAGCTAAGCTCAGACAGTTTCCACACCCTGGAGTGTACAGTCAGAGGGGCCTCTAGAGCAGGGGGGTACCTCACACACCCACAGGCCATGGAGCAAGGCAGAGATCATGGCATATTAGGGCTCACAGAGACACACAGACACTACAAGCTGCTAGAGTAAGCACAACCCTAGGACAAAAGCCACACCACTGATTAACCCTGCCCGACAAGAAAGCTGGGACTGGACTGGACACACACACTCACACACACACACACACCAATGAAACAAGTTCTAGCTGTAACTTACTATCCTTCTCCTACACCTTGTGAATTATAGTATCACAGGCTCTGAAAAGAAACCACTCACCCAACACATGGAGAACATTTTTGACTCATTTTTCTTTTTATTTGCATTTGGGATTTTTCTTTCTACTTTTTCTTTCTTTTTCCCCTTTTCTTTTGCTCTTTGTTTTATTTATTTTTTCTTATTTTCCTTTTCTCATTTCACTTTTTTCTGTTGTTTTTACCTAATTCTCCTTTTATTCTTCAACTGGATTCTGTTTCTCACTTTTCTCTTCTCCTCTTTCTAATCTTTCTTTTCTTTCTTTTTAAAATTTTACTGCTTTTATTTTTCCCACTTCCCACTGCCTTCATTTTTACTATTACAATGTATAGTATCTTTTTATATATTTAGTTGACTAAATGTTACTATTGCTGTAGTCTTTTCTATCACTAATTGTAGTACAGTGGATGCATTTAATAGTAGGTTTGGTTTGTCTTTGTACATTATTATTTGCAAAGCTCTTTTCTACTGTTAAGGGCAGGATAGCTGTCTTTTATTGGTGTTTATGGTATGTTAATGTTCAGTTTGTCTCTGATTCTACTTTTGTAGCTGGTTTCTTTGCTAGTGCCAATTGTGGTATAGTTGTTACTGTTACTTGGGTTTTGCTGTATGTTAACATCTGGTCTGTCTTTGAGTCATCAACATTTCTAAGTTTATTTTCTCCTCTCTATGAGATGCTAGAAATCAAGCCCACAGAATAAGACTGGACAATATGAAGACCCTCAAATATTATACTGAGTAGCTTTAAGAAGAGTCTAACCACCAAAACAATCAAACACAAAAATACATCACAGGAAGTCAGATTCTAACTAGAGAGACCTACACAGTAGGGGCAGTTTCTCTACCCAAACTGATCTTAAACCTGTAGTAATGTAACAATAGAAACATGAAAAAGGGAATAAGGAAAAAAAATCTTAACATCGATGCCTTGAGTGGAAAACTAATATCTAAAATATATGAAGAACTAAAAAAAAAAAAAAAAAAAAAAAAGCCAGGCATGGTGGTACATGCCTGCAATACCAGCACTGAGAGACTGAGGCATGAGGATTGCTGTGAGTTTGAAGCCAGCCTGGGCTACAAAGTGAGCTCAAGGACAGTCTGAACTACATAATGAAACCCTGTCTCAAAAAGACAAAGAACTAAAAAACAAAATACATCCCCAAAATAAAAATAAAAACTCAAAAAATGGGCAGTTGACATGAATGAACACTTGTGAAAATAAGAAATACAAACACTGACAAGCACATAAAAATGTTCAGTATCTTTGGCCATTAGAGAAACACAAATCAAAATACCACTGAGATTCAAACTTACTCTGGAAAGAATGACTGTCAAGAACTCAAAAAATAAGAAATTCTGGTGAGCTTATGGGGAGAAAAAGAAGACTTCTACATTGTTGGTAGGAACATAAATTAGCACAACCAGTATGGAAATTTCTCAAAAAAAACTAAGCTAGTAATTCCTTTCTACTCAAATGTACCTCTTCTGGGTTCCATTCCAAAAGATTTAAAGTCATGTCATAGCAATATATACACATACATGTTTATAGCACCACAACTCACAATTGTTAAATCTTGAAAATGGCTTATATATCATCAACTGATGACAACTGGTGTATTTATACAGAATGAAGTACTACTTAACCATAAAGAGAGATAAATGTGAGCCATTTGTAGGAAAATGGATACACCTTTAGACCATAATATTAAACAAAATAAGTCAGACACAGAAGATTAAATATCACCTGTTTTCTCTTAAATGAGAAACCTAAAGTATGAATAATTTAAAGACCAAAATAAAGGTGATAGGAAACTGGGAGGTAGACCTTTTGCAGGTAGGAAGGGAGTCTAGGGAGGTATGGAAGGGAAATAAAAAGGAATAAGATGTGATATATATATGTTCCAATTTCCCATGATGAATATATTCATTATATATTGCAAACATCCACTAATTAAAAGGATAAAAAATTTTAAACAACATATATTTGTTTCACAATTCCCGTGGATCAGAAGTACAGACACTGTTTTAGCTGAATGCTCTGCAATCATGAACTAAACATTTTCCAGGGTTATATTCTGGCCAAGGAAAGGTGCAGCTCCAAATTCACTCATATTATGAGCAGAACTGATGTTTTGCTCAAGGTCCCTTGTTCTCCAAAACCTCTGAGGAAAGCAAGATTCTAAATCCAGTTGTCCAACAAGATGTTATCTTATACAACACTACGTAATTACAGGAGTGACAAAAAATTCTACTTATCATTATATTCCATTGGTTAAATTAAATTCACAGATCCTGTTCATAATGAAGAAGAAGTGTTTATATAAGAGTATGAAGGTCAGAGGCCAGGATCATTTAGGGCCTTCTTGGGCCAACATGGCCAATTCACTGTCTTTTACACACTCTCAGATTGCCAATTTTCTCAGCATTATTGCTAAGAAAGAAGAGAAGAGTGATCAATTTCCTTCCATAAGTTCAGGGAGTGCCATATCTAATCGACATGGGTATGATCAGTTTTATGTGGGTTAGGCTAAAGCTTCAGTTAGCCTATCAAACACTAATCAAATTCAATTCTGTGATGGCACTGTGTAGATGTATTAACAGACCATGATTAGCTGGCTTTAAGTACAGAAACTTGTCTTAGAAAACCTATGACAGATTCAGTATGTGGAAAGGCCTTAGGAGAAGAACAAAGTTTTCCCAAAAAAGAAGAGAAATCCACCTGAAGACAGCAGCTTTAGCTTTTCGCCAGGTGTTTCACACTGCCATTGTTATTGCTTTGTCCTATTGATTTTAGACTTGCCTAGTCAGTGTTACAGACATGCAAGACAAAACTACAACAACTCTGTTAATATAAATTTGGTACTGCTTCCATTTCTTCAGAAAACCCTTCGTTCTGAAAGAGTACAAGAGCAACATAACCTTATGGATGAGCGTTCTGCATCGGTTTCTAGAATTGATTCTCTATTTTAAGTAAGTTTAAAGGCATATATGGCTCCACTTGCAGTGATGAAAAAAGCATAGGTGTAGATGGCATACTATCACAATGTGACATATAAGTATATAAAAGATAACAACTAAATACTCCTAGAAATACACAAAATGTAACCACTAAATACTCCTAGCAAATAGAAAGTAAGATTTAGGATACTGTGAATTTTCTTAAAATATTTTAGTAAACCTAAGGAGTATAATGGAATAGGTCAGTTGCTTCCAACTGTGCTAAAGAAAGTGAGGGAAAGAACAGGGTGAGCTGATAGATATAAATTCTTAGTTCAGTCTCTGCATGAGTAATCAGAATGCTTCCATGTCTGCACTGAGTGAATTTTTATCAACAGTAGCCTTGGGGACAAAATCTCTGAAAACCAAACTCAGAGCCTAATTTATGGGTGGATAAATTACAACACAAATTGGATTCTCAATATTGTTGGTTGTCTTTTGTTAAACAGAAAACATTGCCTGGGAAGGAATGAGACCTAGGAAAGTTGAAGGAAACATACTGATAGAGTGCAGTGAAGCTGGATATATTGAACCCCTCAACATCTACTGCTTTTTGGCACAGTAGAAGTACCATTCCACACTGGCATCCTGAGGTAGTGATCTCAAAGGCACTACTCAGCATTTTGTTTCTAGACCAAAATAACCGGATTCAAGCCCCAAAGGGCTACGTCCATAGTCTGAAATGTTAAATCATTCATCTTTCTCTAGAGGAATATGTTGCCTTTTATTGTGACTGTACACTGGTGAAAAGGAAATGATGAAACTTTGATGGGAATTATTGAATACTATCCCTGAGTTGGTACTAATTTCTGAAGACCTAGGATGTTACTTTGTCCGTTAATCAACATAAAATTTTATGTAGGTCAGATAATCCTTGGAGTCTTAGCTCAGATTCACCTCACAGTGATTCAGTGACTCTCTAAATCCATCGTGTGATTATTTTTTCATTGACAGAATGATTAGAATAAACATATTCAGCAACTAGAAAAATTCTCACATTGGTTCCATGAACTGTGAAGTGAAAGTCATAATGGTATGAAAAGACCAGAAGTCTGTAGGTCTACGTTTATCTTGAAAAACAGTGAACAAAAGAAAACTGTACTCACTGAGGGATTTCAGAGATTAGTGGTATCATCAATGACTTGAAAGATACAAGAGTGATGATTCCCACCATATCCCTGCTCAACTTGCCAATTTACCCAGTGCAGTAAACAGATGGACCTTGGAGAATAACAGTAAATTAGAAGGAAAAGAATTAGGTGGTGACTCCAACTGCAGATGCTGTTTCCAGTGCGGTTTTATTGCTTGAGAACATTAATCCTTCCCTTGGTACCTAGTGTGCAGCTACTTCTCTGACAAATGCTTTTTTCTTGATATCAGACAGTATACACAAGCAAAAACAATTTGTTTTTAGCTGACAAAGTCAGCAACGCACTTAACTATCCTGCTTTAGGGGATGTAAGTCTCCCAGCCTTATATTTCATCCGCATAAACTAGTCCAGTCACAATTTAATCCACAGGGACCTTGATTACCTTTCCTTACCAAAAGACATCAAGCTGGTCTATTAGAGACTGGACCTAGTGATCAGAGAGTGGCAACTACTCTAGACATATTTATAAGGCAATTGTATATTAGAAAATGGAAAATAAAATCACAAAAATACCAAATTTTACCATAGTAAAATGTTCAGGGTTCACTAGTGCTGAGCGTGTCAAGATATCTCTTCTAAAATGAAGAATGAGTCATTGCTTCTGGGTGCTCCTGCAACCAAAAGTGACCTATGGTTTTGGGAGGGAGTATATTCCTTAATTGGATGGTACTTCAGCCTATTTACTGAGTCACCTAGAAATGACTTAGGTCTAGGGAAATAAAACAGGTTCTGCAACAGGTCCGGCCTGTTGTAAATATTCTGGAGGAGACCCAATGGGGCTTGATGAGGCTGTGGCAGATGGAGATACTGTTTGGAGGCTTTTGGAGTATCTCCAGGTGAATCACAATGGCTCCTTTATATTTCAGAATTAAAGTCCGGAAATCCTCTGTGGATTATTGCTCTCCTTTCTGAGGTACAATTTTTGGACTGCCACTGAACCTTAGCAAAAACTGAACAGTTATCATAGGCAACCAAGTGACCATGTGACCCATCCTGTACTGGAGTTTGCCTGTACCACAGTCATAAAGTTGGGTATGCAGAGTAGTATTTCATTAACACATCAAAAGGCTGTCCATGAGACCAAACTGGAGTAGGTCCTGAAGGCACAAGTTTCATTAGAAAGTGGCCTAAATGCTCTTGATCCAACTCCTACTCTACCACTTTTTCTCTCCCAGACTGACTGTACCTATGTCCTCATCGGGAGCTTCCTACAAGTGGTTCACTGAGGAAGATGAAACTGACTTATGGATGCTTCTGGCCAATATGTATTAAAAGGCCTTAAGAGCAGATCTGAAATTGCACAGAAGGAGAAGAAATTCTGTGTGTAAAAGCAGCTTCAACTAACTCAAGAGTTTCAGCAGGCCTTTCATGATGGCTTGCCTGCAGATATTTTAGAATTGGCTAACCATCCTGCGATTGTGCAAGCCAATTTCTTGTGAGAAATCTCTTAGTATGTTCCCCTACTGGTTCTTTCTCTGTGAGTAAAACCTGAGTGATCTAGGCAGCATTCACACTGTTAATGGAAGTATTTGGAGCTGAACACTGTCACAGCCTCAGTCAGAACTTACCTGTTAATTTATTTAATTTCGTCAGTTTTAAGATAATGAACCAAGTCTAAGTGTTTGAAGTCCTCACCTACATCTCTAAATAATTAACATCATGAATGTTCATTTATGCAATGATTATGCCCTCTAGTACCTCTTCTTGTTGATGATTTTTATTAAAATGATACTCGGATAAACATGCTTGCAGATAACATTTATCCCTGTAATTCATATCAATTCTGAGAAAACAGTAGTTTAAATTGAATTTTTAAGATTCTGCAAACTTTGCAAAATAATTTACCAAAAATATTTTCTATCAATTTCTCTTCCCACTTACATTTTGGGAAAGTCTTCTGTGTTCTAGTTTTCTACTAATTTTATTCAAATTGATTTCCTTACATCTGTTAAATTTCTTGCTTTCCAACCCTATCTCAGTCTGTTTTCAGTTGCTACAGTAGAATACTATACTATGACTGGGTAGTTTATGAGGAGAAGTTTGACTAACAGTTCTATCCATAGTTTAACTGCATCTAGTGAGGACCCTATGTTGTGCTGCAACATGATGAATAGCATCACATGGTAGGACAATGATGGAGAGGAAGGTTAAATGAAATGGTGAGAAAGAAAGCAAGTGACTAAGCACAGAAAGTCAGACTCATGATCATGTATTCTCACAGTGAATTCATGACCACAAGTAAGCATTCACTCCCATAAGGAAAGTATGAATCCCTTTTAAAGACCTCCAATGCTTCTGAACACTGTTGGGGATTGTTGTAATCAGGGGTTGCAAGGAGAACAATTATATACAGAACATGTAATTTATAGTATTATTTACAGTGGTCACCCAAGGAGTCAAATACAAAAAAAAAAAAAAAAAAAGTGCAGAAAATCTGTTCACAACACCAAAGACCTAGAAAATTGAGCCAAGGGCTGGATCCCATGGCAATAACCTGCATGAGTTCAGCTGAAAACCTAGTACCCATGATAATGACCCACGCAAGTCTATCCCACGAATCTGCAATGGGAAGTCCCAAACGTAAGCGGTGGAAGCTAGAAAGTCTATGCCAGTGAGGTGAAGGATCTGTGGCAGCAGGCTGAGGGTTCTGTTCTGGAGCCAAGAAATGACACTCAAAATAAGGACCAGGGCTCCCTTGAAAAGTACCACAGCCATCCTCAATGATGATGAGATCCAGAGCTCCTCTGACAATGAGAACAGCTGAGTGTATATCAGGAAGCCAGCGTGACAAACCCCTAGAGATTAAACAGCACACACCTTCCCCTCCAGAGCCAGGAAGCAATGCTCAAAGTAAGGACCAAAGCTCTCCCAAAGTGAACTGCA
>RJWM01038461.1:0-16725 GCA_004363535.1 Dasyprocta punctata | reverse complement strand
AGAGCAGTGAAAGTAATACCTGGTTTTGAAGCAGGGTGATCATATATCACTGAAGGCTACCTTATAAATTTTGCTATCTTTACAATAGCTGTCTTTGTCATCATTTATGATGAAGATAGGCCGGTCGAGGTTGAATAGGATTAAACTAAACAGCTCATTGAAAACAATACTGGACTTAAATCCCGTTAATGGATTATTCATTTGTCTGCCCTGCTCGGTGGTATCTGTTGCTTTTTCTGGAGCAGTGGACTTCTTTATCTCTCACTAGAATGTCCTTCAGTATTCTCTGTAGAGTTGGCTCCATTGTCATAAATTCTTTTAGTTGTTCTTTGTGATGGAAGTATCTTGCTTCTCCGTTGATTTTAAAAGATAATTTTGCAGGGTACATTAATCTGGGTTGGAAGTTATTTTCCTTCAGGGTTTGAAATATTTCCCCCCAAGCTCTTCTTGACCTGATGATTTGTGTTGAGAAGTCTGTCATGATTCTGATGGGCCTTCCTTTGTAGGTAATCTGTCTCTTTTCTCTAATAGCTATTAATATCATGTTTTTGTGTTGGATTTCTGGAATCTTGATTGTTATATGTCTGGGTGTAGGCCTGTTTTGGTCAAGTTTAGCTGGAGTTCTATATGCTTCAGTTATCTGAAAATCTCTTCCTGTTCCCATGCTTGGGAAGTTTTCTGAAATTATTTCTGTAAATAGTCTTCTAATTTGGTTTGTATTGACCCCTTTTTCACTCACACCTTTTATTCGTAAGTTATGTTTCCTTGGGTTGTCTTGCAGCCATTGTACTGCCACTTCCAGATTTCTAATTATCTTGAGAAAGTCTCTCCTTTCTTTTTCCCAAGTTTTCATTCTTTCTTCCAGATACAAAAGTCTATCCTTAGTTTCCTTCAAGTGGTTCTGCCAACTTTTATTGGATTCTTTGGTGTCCTGGTAGTCTCTCTGAATCTGATTAATGCATTCTAAGTCTTTATTTGTTTCATTCTCAGTTTCCTTTGATTTTTCATCCTCCACCTTTCCTGCTATGTTTCCTTTAGAGGCGCTTAGCAATTCCCCGATTATGAGTTTCATTTCAATTCTCAGTTGGGTTAACAGTGCTGCTTTAATTTCTTTCATAGCTTCGTGGAGTTGTCTCCCCACTTCTGTTGTCAACTCCTCTGAGAGTTTAATTTTTGGACTCCTGACCATTTCAGCATTAGCGTCCCTGGAATCGGTTCTGCTTGTATCAGAGTCTGGAGAGCACCCTCTGCCTTTCCGTCTTGGCATTTTCCTGGGCTCGCCCGTGAGGCTGTGTTGGTCCACTGCCTCTCCCAAGCCTGTTTCTGCTCTGTGGATGCCTACTGCAGTGCGCTAGAGGATGGGGCTGCTGTCTGGTAAACTGTACAGGGCCGTCCGCCAGACCTCCTCTATCACCCCCAGGGCACCCGCGCCGTCTCCACCACGGCCTTCCAGGAACCGTGCCTAAATAGGTGCAGTTCTGGTCTCAAGATGCCTGTCCCTCGCTCTCCCTCGGGGGTTGGGGGCTGGAGGCCGCCGAGTTCACTCACTCGCCCACTCGCGACCACCTCGCTCCACGGTCGACCGGCGTCTCTGTCGTCCCGCCACACTGCAGCAATTCTACCAGCAACTCCACCGCGTATCAAGAGCACCCAGATCGTACCTTCTCAGCTCGGGTCGCAGCACTGATTGGATTCGGCTCCGGACAGAGGTGCTGCTGGTCTCTGCCTTTATTTCATTCTTTTACTCTTTCCGTGGGCTACAGTTCTCGTTTTAGATTCTTCTGGGGTCCAGAGGACCCATCTCCCTCTTTTTTTCTTCTCTCTGTTATTATATTAGTTTATATTCCAGCATTTTGATGGTATATTCAGGGAGCCTCCCTGTCACGGTGTTATCTGGGCGGCCATCTTGGAGGAAGTCCTCGAGAGTTTCTTTTGTATTCATGACTATTTGAGGTTATATATGCCTCACTTACCTGTATATTAAATCCTTTCCTCATATTTGAAAATGTTTTCTGCTATCATTTCAGGAAACATTTTTAATGCTATTTGTACTGTCTTCTGATTTTTCACTAATTCCAATTGATCTTAGATTAGTCTTAAATTTGTATCATTCAGCAACTGTTGGATTCATTTTTCATGTTCTCATGTTGTTTTTAAGGTATCTTTAATTATGATGGGCAACAACATCAGACCTATCTTCTAGTTCTAACACTGTCCTTGTCACATCTGTTGCCCATACTTTCAACAGAATTTTTAACCTCCTACATTTTTATTTGTTATCTTTTCATTAATTCTAATGTTTCATTAAACCAGTCATTCATGTGTTTTTATTATTTTGTTTAGCTCAGGAAGCTTCTAATTAGTATTTTCTGTATTACTTGCTGAATGTTTGTTTATTAAATGCATTATCTGTTTATTTTTTTCTTATTAAAATTTACAAAGCACTTTATTGATCTAATTTTTTTTCTCCTCTTTCATAATTTTAATAATTCAACTGTGTTGCTTTAGATTTCCTACCCATTGATGCCCTTTATACTAGCTTTGGGGGAGATGGGAATTTTCAGGGGCATTTTATTGCCTTATCTTCTCATGTTTCTATTTTCTTCTTTTGCTGAGCTTCATGGGTTCACAGTGGGAAGACTTTGTCATTAGTATAGAGACTTCTTTAGTTGCTTTTTGCCTTTCAGTGATGCACTTTGGGCATGGGTAATTATAGGCTTTTGCCTTTGTCCCAAGATTCAACCACCTTTGTTAATTTTGGAGAGGAGGATGCAGTGTAATTTGCCCAGCACCCAGTTCTCCAGGAATGAACCACAGTATTGAGGACACAAGGGCAATCAGATATTGGCATCCAGGAAAGCCAGTTAGTAGCAACAATTATGCTACTCTGGAAATAGCAACAGAATCAGCAACAATAATACAAAACAATCCAAATGTTGACATACTGTAAGAAGAAATTGTACCACCTTAATCATAGAAAAGAGATCTATAATTATAGCATGAGCATAAAGACAGACCAAATATTGGCATACATGAATACTAAGCACAATAACTATACCTCCACTAAAATAAAAAAGTATTCAATGGTAAAACACTATTTAAAGATTAATAAAACAATGTTTATACTAGCAAAAACAGAGGGGCTGAGAAATAGGAGAATGAAAAAAAGTAAAAATGAAAAAAACTGAACAATGAAAGATGACAAAGGGAAAAGTGAGATAAAAGATTCTATTAAAGAGTAAATGGAAATCAATAGGATGAGGTAAAATTTCCCCAAAAGAACAAACTAGAAAAGAGGCAGACAATCAAATCATGGTCTCTGTGGTGGATACAAGCAGCAGGGTGGAGATTCGAGCAAATCTCTGAATTTACTTCTGTACTTTCAGACCCAGCCACCTCTGAAAGCCACACATGCTGACTCTGGTGTCTGTTCTGGAGACCAGGACCTGGTTTACTTCCTGGCCTGAGTTTAAACTTTTCAGGGGTCTGTGTCTAGCCTGTGCCTTCTCCAAGACTGTGTCTTGTGCCTGTTTGCCATCTGGTTACTGAGGTAGTGTAACACTGAAAATTCTGAATAGAAGTTGTTCTGTAGCTGTTCTCTGGCACAGTCTTAAACAATTATCCCTTTCCCCAAATGGCTTCTGATTATACCCTCCTAAATATGGTAGGAGCTGCACTAGATTTCTTCTGCAATTTTAGCTTGCTCTGTGGAAGGAGTCACTTTTAAAGTAAAATCCCATGCCATTTT
The DNA here is from genome assembly GCA_004363535.1 of Dasyprocta punctata. Taxonomy (NCBI): domain Eukaryota; kingdom Metazoa; phylum Chordata; class Mammalia; order Rodentia; family Dasyproctidae; genus Dasyprocta; species Dasyprocta punctata. The sequence continues at coordinate 12,977 of RJWM01038461.1, read as the reverse complement.
TGCAGTTTACAATAGCCACGAACTTTTCTTGGGGCTAGCACTGCTGGTCCAGTCCATTGATTCTCTGTGTAGCTTCTGAGCCTCTGGGTTTACCTTCTGCCCCTAGGTATTGGTCTCTTTCACAGTCAGGTCAGTAGGCTGGTTGATATTTCTTCTGCACCAGGCCCAGGGGAAATAAAATAAAGATGGCATTCATAGGTGTCAGGTGCCTGTGGCCAGGGTGTGAAATTCATGGGTGCAGAGGTGGCAGGGGGCAAATGTGACCCTGGTCAGTTTCAGGAACTCTGGATCCTGGGTTGTCTCCTCCACAGCTGAGGTTTCCTGCAGGCTGGGTGGCTCACTCCCTTCCCACCACGTTTTCACCTGGGAACCCATGTTTCCATATTTATACTGCATTTTGTTTTTCTTTTAATTTTTTGTGTTTAAAAACACAGAACATAACATTTACAATTGAGTAATTTTTAAGCATACAGTTCAGTAGCATTAAGTGAAAAAGACTTTTAGAATTCTTGCATATCTGAAACTTTATACCTGTTAAAAAATAATATCTACTTGCCCCTCACCTTAATGCTGGCAAACTCCATTCCTATTTCTGTTTGGAGTTACCATTTTTGGCAGTGAGCAATCTGGTTTTATCTCGGTGCATGTGAGTGAGTGTGTGTGTGTGACAATCTTTCATTCAGCATTAACATCACTGATTTCCAATGCTTGATATGCATGTCTTCCTCATCCTACTGGGTTCTGATTTCCTGAGGCTGCTCCCCTGCATGGGCACCCTTCTCACCTTGCCTGAGCTTTACATTCCATGCTTGTGCATGCCACATGGATGTCCACTTCACCCTGTTTGGTGATAATCTGTGCTGGGCAGCCCTTCTGCCAGGATGCCCTCCACGTCCTGCTTGGAAATCTTATATCTCAGGCTGGGTTGCCCTTGCCATTGACAAGTACTGACAATCTTCACCAAGTAACCCTACTAATCTCTGCTCCTTTCATCCCACACAGAAGATCTCCTGACTTTTCTTGGGCTATTTTAATTCCTGATGGTCTGAGAATGTGTAGTTGACCTTTTTTCCCACTCAGACTTGGATACTCTGTTCCACATCCTCTGACATGGATACCTACCTCGCTCAGCTCTATTAGCTTTGGAGTTGTTATTTTTAGGAAAGCAAAGGAAAGAGTTTGAGGAAAAGGACTCATAGAGATAAAATAAGTGGCAGAGGACTGGATCAAGAGATACCTTATTCAAATCAAGATTCATCATCTTTCTCGCCAGGCTAGCCTATTTCTATCTGTGGTATCTAACTCTTACGCTCTTTGGTGAAAAAAAGTATCAAGGAGCAACTGCTTAATGCTAGTTGGAAATAATTTTATAAACATTTCACTACATCATGGGAGTTTTTCCAGTATCCCAAGTACCTTAAATAACATTTTTCGAACTGTAAAATCTTGGGATCATGTAACGAAGAAAACATTCTCCTTACTAAATATCATAAGAATGCTAACTTCTTCAGTGTGTTTGACCCCTGATGTGGGAAGGCTACCTTTCTTGTTGGACAAGGATTATATATTGGCATCAAAAATATGTTTAAACTTTGGAAAAAAGACATACTGATTTTTCTTCCAAGAACTATCATTAATTCATTGTTTCATTAGACAGGTCCTGGAGTTTAGTTTTTCTTTTGGTAAAGTGAGAACAGCATTTTTTATTGGCCAAAATAAGCAGTGGTCAGTGAAATAAAAAATTTTAAAACAAAACATGCTGCACTTTTCAGGTGGAAGTGTTTATGTAAGTACCAACTATTGATTTATTTCTAAAATATCAGTATCTTTATTAGAAACACCCAAAGGGTAAAATATTTTCATTGGTTTGGAAGTTAAACCAGCAAACACTGGCTTTAAAATGTGACCACCTACACCATTTTAAAGACAATCATTCGTGCCATTGACATTTGAAATAAAATAATCATACAAAAAATGAATGTTTTGGTTATTTGTGATGGAAAAGTACAGAGATCAGCCCCTTGATCATGAACTTTAATGAAATAAGTAGAATTTTGTGGATGTTTGGAGAAAAACAGGTTGACCAAATTACCTCTGGAATACGTCTACTTCATATTTTTCCAGGTCTATTTTATTCTTCCTTTCATCGCATAAAATATCAAGAGTTTTAAAAATTTGCAATTGTAGCTTTTATCATAAACCATTAGTTCTGTTCTCAACAAGATACTTGGCTCAGTTTCCTCAATATTTTATTGACTTGAATGGCTGTGACTGAATCACAGACAAATAAAGTTATCAATTGTTATAGTTGGCCTGGAAGGCCAGACAATCCAATGGAAAGTAGACCAGACAAGGTGTCCTGAGAATGAGGTTCATGCACCGGCTCTGTGGAATCTTAGCTATTTTCCCTCTGGACCTGTTTTACTTATCCAACAGGGGCTGATGATATTAAATCTATCTACCTTGGGTTGCTTTACATGGCACTAAGTAAATTTAAAAGCAATGTTTAAAGTTCAGCACTGCTAAATGATAGAAGACAATATAATTTTATGTTTAATTGCCTCTCTGTTGATCTTCACATATAGTGAATTTATCTTCATTCCCACATCTATTCCACTTTTCAACTACTCCTTTTCTCTTACCACTGGCAACACTATTCCTTTACCCATACAGGCTGGAGATTTTGTGGATCTATCTATTTTTATGTGTTTTTTTTTTCTTTTTTAAAAATTTTATTTTGAAGAGAATAAAGTCAAACAAAACGAAAGAAAGCTAATTAGAACAAAACAATGAAAGTGATACAGGATGTTAAAACAAGATAATAGGCAAACAACAGTGGCTCCTATAATGTCTCTTGTTTTTTTCAAAATAGCTGTCCATACCATCAGACATCATACAATTGAACAAATAAACTAACAATTAAAAAAGAATAAAACCAATAAAAACAAAAGAATGAAAGGGTATTTTAAAGAGAATAAAACCAAACAAAATGAAACAGAATAAAGCCAATAAAAACAAAACAGTGAAAGTGATATAGCATTTCAAAGCAGGATACTAGGAAATCACAATGGCTACCATAATGCCTCTTGTTATTTTCAAAATTACTGTCCATGCCATTAGACATAATAAAATCAAACAAAATAGAACTGAATAAAACCAATCAAAACAGAACATTGAAGAAAACAAAACCATAAACAGAACAAAACAAAACAGTGAGAACCATATTGAATTTCAAAAACAAGACAGAAGGAAATCCCCCACATTTATTATATTGCATATTGTTATCCTCTTAATAGATGCTCAGACTACAGGCCTTAGGCTGGCAAAGTCAATCAAACAATACAACCATTAAGTTGTTTTTGTACCTCAGTTGCTATCAACTCAGCCTCTCCTCCAAATCAGCAGGTTGGTTGTTCTTTTCTCCCAACCTGTGAGCCAGTTGGTTGATAGGAAGTGTGAACTGGCTTCTTGTTACTCCTCCCAGGTCTAGCATGGCTTCCACTGACTCTCAGAAAGGGTGACTTGGCTTGTTTCTCCTTTCAGGCCCCTCAAGGCTTGCCATGATTTTTTTCTTGATTTCTCCAAATTTTCATCAAACCTTATTTCCTTTCATATTACATCTGAATTTTACTATTTATTGTTATTGCTATCAATCTATGCTGAATCTTCTTTAGTAATAGTTCAGAAGAGAGAGTAGAAAGAACCATTTTCACTGTATTCTCACCTTAGAGTCATACCTCACAAAAGAGGCTTAACCACATTTTGCAGGGAGGTAGACTTTTTGGAGATGGGAAGGGAATCTGATGAAGGGGTAAAGGTAAGGGTAGTTGTAATAAAAATAATTAAGATGCAATATGCACATGTATTGATTGAATGAATGTAATTATGACATATCACAAACATATACTAACTTAAAAACAAACTAGCCACACTTTGGCTAAAATTCTCCAAAAAACCAGAATATGTCTTTTGTCCTTGTATACCAATTCTTGTTTTGGTGAAGACTGGACAAGGTGCACTTGAACTTGCATAAAAGAACAACATACACAGATAGTATGGCTTCAGACTGGTTGTACATGGGATGATCAAAATATATGATGAATATATTTGAGTATGTAAAATGAATGTATGTTTAAATATATTTTAAATATATGTTTAGATAAGTGAAATTTATTACAGTAAGTGACATGTTGCTATAATCCCCCATTACACTACTCCCCTTAGTTTCAAGCATGTCTATTTCACTGCTCTTCTTACTCTCTGAAGCATTTCTGGAAGTCATCTTTCATGAGTCTACAAGGTATAATAAAAAGTAGGATGAATGTTACTGCCAAGTGCCATCCAACAGAAAGGAGCTCAAGAAAGCATTACAGAGTTTTGTCATCTACCCTATTTGCTGAATCTGGCAGTGTGCAAATTCTGAATTTTCCTCAAAGCCAAAATAACCATAAAATGTAAATATTTTGAACTGATTCAGGATATCAAGGCAGCCACCAAAGAAACAGACATTCAAGAAAGTAAGACTTCCAGAATTGCTTCAGAATATGGCAAGGATGATGGTATAAATGTGATTAAAGCAAGGAGGAGTGTCTTAAAGGAGGTAAATGTCAATGTGTCGTTTACTATAATGAATTTTTAAAAAAGCATTCACCTTATTTTTGATCATGTATTCATAGATGTAGAATATAGCAATAAATGAATTGGTACTTATTTGCATTTAGGAAGTTGGGAAGAGATCCTCTTAAAAGTTACTTATCTCTGAACCTATTTCATGCATTGTAATTCCTTCCTATATTGTTCATTCAAGGTTTTCATCATTTTACTATGCTCTTCATTTTTATCTATGTCTTCTTTAGATATGCTGAGCAATTCTTTCATTATGTTTGTGATTTCTTCCTTACCTGAGATATTATTTATGATCTGATTACCTTTATAGCATCATGAAGTTGTTTCTTTACTCCAGTTGCTAACCTCTCAGAGATTTCAGGTGTGTCACTTTCATTTTCTTCTATGTCTGTATCTCCCAAGCTTGTTCTTTGTGGGCTTGAGGTCTGAGATAGTCTTTTGTTCCTTCACCTTGACATTTTCCTGGGTTCCTCCTGACAAGCTAGTTGTGGGGTCCCAGGCACTTCCCACATTGGCTGTCCCTCTGTGGTGTAGAGGAGTGAGCCACGCATCTGGGATTCCTCTGAACTCAGGTCCATGGGGAGGCAGTATGGTGTGGGGCAGGCTTCTCCAGACCCATGTAGCTACATTGAAGCTTCCCCAGTCGCCATGGTTGTGTGGTGGCAGGACTATGTCTTTTCTCAGTTTGTGTGGCTACACCAGGACTACCCCAATGGCAGCAGGTACAGAGGAGTGTGTTTGTCTGATTCTTTTAGCCCACACTGGCTGCCTGTGTGAAGCAAGCATCTCCAGTGGTGTCCTGTGAGCACACAGGGCTGATCTGGTTGATTCTCCCTGCCTGCACTGGTTACATGAGGGAAGCAAGTGCCCCAGTGGCAGCAGGTGCTCATGGGTGGGCCTGGTTGTTTCTCCCTGGCTGTGCTGGCTGCCTACAGGAGGCAAGCTCTCAGGGCTCTTGTAGGTAAATGGATGCAATTTAAGATCATGCTTATGGGTGAAATGGTTTGGACTCATAAGGATGAACATTGTGTTGTCTCCCTAGCATAAAAAACTGAAGGAATTAGTGGGATCCAAACTGTACAACAGATACTGTGAAAGTGATAGCAGGGGAAATGTCTAAAAAGGGAAGGTGGTGACTACTGCTAATTACCTATTATCTTGTTTTGGATTCCTGTATCATTTTCATTGCTTTGTTAGCTTGGTTTTATTCTGTCTTGCTTTGTTTGATTTTATTATGTCTGATGGTATAGGCAGCTATTTTGAAGATAACAAGATATATTATGGTAGTCGTTGATTTCCTGTATTGGATCTTGAAGTCCTGTAATACTTTTATTGGTTCATTTTGATTGGTTTTATTCTATTTTGTTTTGTTTGTTTTTATTACATCTGATGGTATGGACAGCTATTTTGAAGAAAACAGAAAACATTATGGCAGCCATTGTTGATTTTCTATCACCTTTATTTGAAGTCCTGTATCATTTAGATTGTTCTGTTTTGATGGACTTTATTGTTTTATTTTGTTCAGTTGTATTCTTTTTTAAAAAAAACAAAATCTAATTGTCACACTTATAAACTGAATGCAAGGTTAGAGACTTTAGTAACGTGTGATATTTAGAGATCTACAGTAAGAAATAGCATTTAGAAAATCTATTATTAAGGAGCAGAGGCTGAGCAAGTAGATAGGAGTCTAGACCCTTGGAGAGCTGGCACTATTTCTAACCAAATACGGAGAACTAGACAGTACCAAGCACCCAAGAGTTTTCCAAGAAGTTATGTTGCTGAACCAAAGAACAAATCCAGGTGCCAGAACTGGGGAAACCAATGTACCATATTTATAGCACAGGGTATGATGCTAACACACAAATTTGAGTCAAAGCATATTAGAGCCTTTCTACCTAAAGTTAAACTTACTTATGGGATCAATATATTGCTAAGGCTAATTCAGCTATGGGAAAAGAATTCTGCAGGGTCTGGGAAAGAAGCAAAATTGAAGAATACCTGTGTTTTGAGGGAAATAAAACTGGCTTTGAAATCAACATACCTAGAATCTAGTCCAGACTCACACTATCTTGTGACTGTGGGCAAGATACTGTTTTTTTTCCCCCAAATCCATTTCTTCATCTATAAAGCAAGGAAGTTATGTGCTGATAAGATTACTATAAGTTTTAAGTTAAATGACATAGTTTGGGGAACTACAATGTTATTCATTGATTTTTCTTTTTTTTTTTTTTTTTTTTTTTGCGGCACCAGGGATTGAACTCACAACCTTGCACCTGCCTGACAGGCATGTAAGCCGCTGAGTCAAACTCCCGGCCCTGGTTTTTTGAGGCAGGGTCGCACTGTGTAGCTCAGGCCGGCCTTGTGCTCGCGTTGTAGCCCAAGCCAGCCTTGAACTCACAATGCTCCGCCTAACTCAGCTTCCCGAGTGCTGGGATTAAAGGCGTGTGCCACCACGCCCGGCTATTCATTGATATTTAACAGTAGTATTTCTGATTACTTTCATGTGTGAGAAAAGCAACAAGAGCTTTGCAATTTTTTGAAATTGTAAAAAGCTGAATTATTTCTTAATTTAATTTATTGCCCTTGGGAGTTACTTTCTTAAAGAGAATTAAGAATGTTTCCTGTTTGTTTTTAGCAAATGTGAATAAGTCATCTTTTCACTCAGCAATTTTTTTATTTACTATTGTCAGGCAGTGCTCTAAGTGCTGGGACTATTTCATATTCCATAAGTGAATATAACAGAAATCTGCTTTCATGGAGTTTACATCCTGGTAGAGACTATATGCTACATACAATGAACATAATAAATATATTTAAATATTCTAAGTGCTATGGAAAAAGCAAAGCAGGAGAAATAAAGAGTTACATTTGACAGTATAGGTTAGGATACACATCACTGAACAGATGAAGGAAGAGGATCAAGAGATGGGTGGCGGGGTAAGACAGGGAAGGGAAATGGGATGAAAAGGAATTAAGATGTGTTATGTACTTGTACCAACTTCCCACAAGGAATGTAAACTTTATGTACCACACAGCTGTACTAATAAATTAAAAAAAAAGAAAAGATGATCTTTAAGACAAGGTGTTGAAGTAAATGAGTGAGGCATGTGGCTATTTGGAGAAATAGTGCTCCAGGCAGAAGGCACAGTCCATGCGAAGGTCTTGAAATGGAAACATACCTGTTATGTTTTAAGGCAGGTATTGGAAAACTACAGCCTGTGGCCCAAATCTGATTTACTAACTTTTTATTTTTTCAGTGCTGGGGATCAAATTTAGGGCCTCACATCTGCTAGGCAAATGTTCTACTATTGAGCTGTATTCTGGGCCCCACCAACTGTTTATATGAATAAAAATTTGTCGTCAAACTACTATACTCATTTGTTTTCTTATTGTAGATGGTTTCTTTTGTGCTACAATTGTATGTAATTTCTTTATGATTGTGGTAGATTAACTAATGGTCAATAGCTAACACCCAGCTGACCTGAATCAGCCTGGTGCTGGGTGCAGAAGGCCCACATGAGGATTGTTGCCAACAGCATAAAAAGAGAACTGGAGGAGAAGATGGTGTGCTGTTGATTCTCCTGGAGAAGGTTGTTACACTCTTTCCTGATATGAACCAGCTGTTCTCATTGTTGGACAAGCTTGGGTCCTCACTGTTGCTGAGGAGGGCTGTGGTTCTTTTCAGGGGAGCTCTGGTCCTTACCTTGATCGTCACTTCCTGGCTCCAGTGCAGATCCCTCAGCCTGCTGGCACGGATCCTTTACCCCATTGGTGCAGACTTTCTAGCTTCCACCACTGACCTTTGGGCCTTCCCAGTGCAGATCCTTGAAACAGATTTGCATGAGACATTGTCTTGGGCTCTAAGTCTCCAGCTGCACTCATGGAGGACATTGCCATGGACTCAAGGTATTCAGCTGGACTTACGTAGGGCATTGCCATGGGATCTAGGCTTCCTGCTGGATTCTTTGGATTTCTAGTGTGTGGACAGATCTCCTGCACTCTTGCATTGACTCTTTGGGTGAATATTATAAAATAATCCTATAATTTATGTGTCCTGTAATAAATCCTTTCCCTTGTAAAACCTGACTACAATAATGATTCAAATGGTTTCTTTTGTAAGTAGTTGTAATAGCAGCTTATATTGACAATAGTCAAGATTTGAAAACAACGTAAGTATCTATTGATAGAGGAAATGATTAAAAATTGTGGTATATGTATGCAAATATTATTCAGCCTTAGAAAAGATCTCTTGCAAAGGGGAAGGGGACCAAGACATGGAGAGAGTGGGGAGGGAGGAAAGGGATGGGAGGGACAGAGAATGAGAAAAGAATTAAGATGTGGTACATACATGTACCAACTCCCCATGAGGAGTATAGTCATTGTGTATGCAAACATGTACCAATAAAAATAAAAATTTAATAGAAAAGAAAATCCTACCATTTGTGACAATATAGGTGAACTTAGAGGACATTTATATTAAATGAAATAAGCAGGATAAAAGAAAAAACACCACATGATCTCACTTACATAATGTAATCTAAGAAGGAAAATTCATAGAATCAGAGGTGGTCACCAAAAGTCTGGAGGGTAGAAAATGGCAAAATATTGATCAAAAGATACAAAGTTTCTAAAGTTTATATAGAATAAATGTTTTTTAGTTCTAACTTATACAATGGGAAATAACTAGCTATTCTGTACTGTATGCTTGAAATTTGCTAAGAGAGTAATCTTAAGGGTTATCACCACTGTAAAGGTTAATAGATGAAGAGATTGATATGTTAATTAGCTTGTTTGCACTAATCAGTTCATTATGTACACACATATGAAAACTTCACAGTGTTCACCTCAAGTGCACATAATTTTATTATGTAAAATAAAGAAACATAGCATTTCTCTTTTAAAAAAAGAAAGAAAGAGGATCTGTGGATTTCAAAAAGCTAAGCTATTCACTATCTGAAAAATGCTGTAAAAATAGTTTGCCAATGTCTGCTTTAGAGGCCAATGGTAGAGTGGAGTGAACAAGCAGTACATTCCTACTTTTTCAATTTATTTTTTACAGAAGAAGAAAAATATTTTAAATTTTACTTACTAATTGTTTTTCTTTATGGTGGCAGTTTCTGGTAAGTTTACTTCACCTAGAAAAGTATGTAATTAATATAGATCTCTATTTTTAAACAGACAAAATAAGGGACTCCACTGCCCTTATTATCTTTATTTCTTCTAAAAGTTGCAGTCATAATTATATTTATTGTTCTGCATTTTACTTATTAAAAAAGTTCAGTCTTTCCCATTCAAAGAATAACACAAAAACAAATGATGAATGAAGTGTGATACCAGAATAAATCCAACAGATGGCTGTATTTCTCAAAGTATCAAAATCAGCCCAATTGCCTGTTGCATTCAAATCTCCATCTCAGTTTGCAGCTGTTGTACATTAATTATGGGATTCCAGGAAAATTAGTTTTGTTACATATGGCTAAGCACTGTGAAGGAAGGGAGGTCACCTTATGACCGGGATTATTTCATTGATCTTATCCAGATCTATCGCTCTTTCAACGGATTCATGACTATTATTTGTCTATAGCATCCATCTGGTTAGACACTCTTTAGTGTCCTCTGTAGTGTCCTGGGAAAGCTACAGAAAAGTTAAGAATCTGTAGTTTAAGTGGAGTCGTAGATACACTGTGTAATAACTGAGCAACTCTGGAAGATTTTGTCCTCCTTGGAATAATTTAATCAGTAAAATAAGTTAATAATAATTCCTATGTAATAGGAGGTTTTATACAGAGGTTAGTAAAAGTCCTTCATCTATATAAACAACTGTTACACTAAGGGCTGTTATTGCTGTACATTCTTTTTTTTCTCTCAGATGTTTTCTACATTTTATTCTATTCTATCAGAAAGTGTCAGTTTTGATCTGGTCTCATCTTACCACCTTTGAATGCTGAGCTCATGATCACATTGGCTTCATGAAGAGATCAAGTTTATTTCTACTTCTTAATTACTGATGCATGGGCATTTGAAGTAACATCATTACCATATATTTTTCCAAAGTATATTCTCTTGATTGTTCCTCTACTTGCACCTGCTGCCTACCATGTTATTGTCCAGTATGGAATCTACTTTTACTTCAGATGATTATTTTTAAATCTTTTGTTCAGCTTATTACATTTTATTTTGTTGTTGTCATACATAGTGTGCCTTCTCCATCTGTCTGTGTTTCCCTCTCTCTCTCTTTCTCTCGCTGTGTCTCTCTTTCTCCCCTGCATGAAGTTCTAACCCTGTACCTTGTACGTTGTCAAGTGTGCTACCACCGAGCTGTACTCCCAACCCCAGCCCTCATAAGGTAATACTATTCCATCTGTTGTTTTTTTTGCTATTACAGATTAAGATTCAGAAAATTAAATTCAGAAGTTTATATATAATGTGTAAGACTCTGTGATGAATGTTTTAGCATATAAAATTCTAACATTAGGAAGATTGCAGCAAAATGCAAGATGTCATATGAAGAGACAAGTCTCTATGATACGAGTCAGAATAATCTTTTCTGCTCACTTTTTTAAAAAATAAGATAACTTCTCATTTCATTGTCAATCTCTGTAGAAAATTCAGGTGCTGCTGGAGACTTGAAAAATGTTGGGAGCCTCTCTCTCTTCCTCAAAACCACACCTGTACTTCTAGACTGGCCATGTTAAGGAACTGCGAAATCCCTCAAGTCCCTCCATACCTTGATACCCTAAAAATGCACCCTGAAGTACAATCCTATTATCTAATTGATGGGGAAAAGATTTCTATAATTTTAATTTTCAGACAGTGACATAATACTGTGGTCCATTTTGATAACTTTACCTGATGCAGAATTTGAAAAAGTACAGAGTTAAAATAATCAACAGCTTTGGTAGAAACTATAACTTCTTCTCAGTGTTGAAGGATACTTGCTATGCTTGCCTACAAGTTTCTTTTTTCACAGAAAACGCTAAGTGCAAATAGAACCTTAATTATTCATAAAAGTTTTCTTTATAAAACTTAGAAGAGGCGTATCTTTTCATAAAATCTCTCATGCGTTAATTCAGTAAACATTTATTCAAAGCTTTTTACTTATCAAGTACTGTGATAGATATTGAGGATACAGTGATAAGCAAGACGGGCTCTCTGGCTGCAGGTAGTGTACTGTTTTAGTTTTCATGAGGACTGTAACAAGTTACCACAAATTTAGCAGCTTAAAATGAAACATTTATCATTTAAGAAGTCCAATGTAAATTTCGCTGGGGCAAAATCAAGGGATTTAGAAAGACTGTATTATTTTCTGGAGTCTCAAGGGAAAAATTCTTTTCCTCACCTTTTTTTCTAGCACTCAGGGAGCTTGGATTGTGGCACCTTCCTCCATTTTCAAAGCAAGTAGTGTAGCATCTCTTTGACCATTTTTTATTTAAGGTATCTGTCTGGTACCATATTTAGAAATTGTTCTCTACTTTTAAGAATCACATGATGAGACTGGTCCTATTTGAATAATCCAAGCTAATACCCCATCTCAAGGTCTGCACACTTAATTACATGTTTCAAATCCCTTTTGCCTTGTAAATATGCACATGAATTCCATGGATCAGTGAATGGACAACTTTTGAGGGCATTATTCTGCCTATTCATGGAGTTTAGTGTATAAATATCAAAATGGCAGCCAAGAGACTTGAGGGAGACAGGCAGGGTGAAGAAAGGCATATGTAAATACTGGATCCATATTGCTGGATATTTCCACATTTTAAGAAAAACTAGAAGTCTGTATTATGTGATATCTACTAGTTTTTAAAATTGGAAAAATTGTTTTAGGCTGGTTTCCCAGAAGTAGACCCCAAATTGAACACTGATTTACAATGTGGCTAATTTAGGAAGTCTTCCAGGAACCCAAGATAGGCAATGGAAGAATCAGAACCAGGAATGAAAGAAATCCAACAAGAATACAATGTCAGGCAAAAGTTCTATAGCCTGATGTATAGGATATGCTATGTACCCCCAAGTCCTCATACTTTTGATGGGGCTGAGTCTGACACTTGTGATCAGTTTGTTGTCTAGCGCCAGGATTAATGGCGCCAGGATTAATGGTGCCAGGATTAATGACATGACTGCTACACCCGCCCAGGGGTGGAGCTGAGACACAGTATAAGGGAAGGCGGGTCCTCCTCTCGCTTGCTTCCCGGCTTCCGCCCTCTCTCTCGCCAGCGTGGATTGCGGCTTGCAGCTTGCAGCCGCCATGAACTGTAGCCCCGTCATCCCATGCTGCCTTGGAGCCCACTTTATGGACTGAAACTCCCGAGAAACTGTAAGAATAAACCTTTCCTTCCCTAACTTTGGGC
>RJWM01038460.1:0-16730 GCA_004363535.1 Dasyprocta punctata | reverse complement strand
TTCTTCTTCTTCTCCTCTCTCTCTCTCTCTGTCTTTCAGGCAGCAATTCAATAAATAATGTTCATTAATCTTTTAGCTATTTCTCTCATTGTAAAAAAATTAATTGGTCTTCTGTCACCTATTGCACTGTACCTTCAGGGCCTTGGCCCTGGCTGCTTCCCTATTGCAACAGCCCCCTCTGAAGATGGTTCCAGAGCCAGAGGACCCCTGGGGGCTCCCTGGGATGTCAGTGACATTGCAGTGGTGCCCAGCCTTGGGTTCAGGGTGCAAATCAGGGTGAGCAGCCATTGAGCGGACACCTCCAGGAGATCATGAAACACTGCCCCTTTCTTCCCCAGCACTTGGGGAGTCTGAAAACACTCAAGTTCATCTAAGCTCCTAGCTGTCAAGATTCTTGCTTTGCAAAAGAGGACAAACGAGACAATGCAGGGGTGGGGGAGCAGCATGGAATGTCTTCAGATCTCTTTCTGACTTTTGCCTCTCAACCATGCCTCAGTTTATCTTGAAAGGAAATCCACAGAAATGTAGAAACTCGGGTAAGAAAGGTGGCGACTCCCCAAACATCTTGCTTCCTCTGCCCTCATCTACCATAATGTTCCCTTTTTAAAAATCTGAAATCAAAGGTACCGCCTCCGTCCAGAAGTTCTAGTTTCAACCCATCTGATTATTCCCACCCCAACGCCTTACCTGCCTCTCTTCCTCAGAGCCTTTGGTGTTTCGAGACTGAGTTCACCTGATGGCTAGGTTGTCTCCTTTTTCCTCATATCAGAGTTGAACCTGTGGAGGGGGGTGACCATGCTTGTGCCTTGGTAGTATGCCCAGCACTTGTGCGGCTGCAGACTCTTACAGAGGTGGAGAGGAGAAAGGAGACCAGAGTCATGGAGAGAAACTCAGTGAGGGCACAAGTCAACATCGGTCAGCCCGTGCTGGTGCCCCTTGGGAAAGCTGCGAGGCTAGCGCGTGTCTGAGCCTCCAGCCTGCTGCTTCCACTATCTCGAGGTGCTGTGTCAGCCTCAAGACATTGTCTGAACAGTCGCCTCAGAAGGTGCTTCAGGGGTCACATGACAGGATGAATGGAGACAATGATTGCCAACTGTAGGGCCCTAAATCACCAGGAGCATTTACCGTTCTGCCATGGGTGGGGTCCTCTGGCTCTGGAACCATCTTCAGGGACCCCTGTGCTCACCTTGAACACAGCCTGAACTCCGGTTCCCTGGCTTCCTCAGGTGGTTCAAGGATAGAACACAATGTCAGAGCAAGGTTGATCCCTTAAATGCAGCAGGCTCCTCACTTTTCAGGTGAGAAAACATGAAGAGAGGCTGGTATAAGTGAAGCGGGCTTTCCCGGCTGCAAGGGGCACATCAGTCCCATTCCAGGCTCCCAACCCTTCACTGCTCAGCAGGGACTCCTTGGCAATTGCGTTTGCATTGAGTACATCCTTGTGTCAGCTCTCTGCTGAGCGCTGTGTGGCTTCTCTGACTTAAGTTTCATTCAGTTGTGTGGAGTCGACAAAATCGCCCTCCTTATCCTACAGACAAGATAATGGAGCCACCGTGGCCACACAGCTAAAGCTGTCAGTGCCTGATTCCGTCATGCCAGAGTCTGTGCTTCACATTGACTGTACACGGCTACTTCTAGTTGCTGTCTTCTCATTGGCTGACTGTCTAGGAGAGAAACCGTGCAAAAAAAAAAAAGTACCTTTCTAGCCACTGGACTTATTAAACAGAGGGACAGAATCTCTGACCTCAGAAATTAATGATTGCTCTCCTCTTCTTTTGCCTCCTTTGCATTCTCTTCCTTTCATCCACTGAATGGTTTGGTCCTGAATGTATCAGTGGGGCTGAGCAAGATGGGCTTCTACTTCCAGCATGGGGAGATGGTACCAGAGAATGAGGCATCAGAGCCCAAGGAAGGTAAGGGCATCATGTTGGGGGTGACCTGGCATGTGAGTGTTAGAGTCTAAGATGGGTTCAGAGGACATCCCCGGGGAGAACCACTGGATGAGGTAGCAGAGCCCACACCGAGCACAGAGAATGTCCACACAGCAGCAGGTCAGCTTAGCAGGCTGGAGCTCAGACAGAGAGAGGAAGAATTTGACACAAAGGGACAAATTAGTGCATAGGGTCCTAGTATGAATCGGGGCAGGGCGTCTGTGTGGGGAGCAGGGTGGCAGCTGTGCTGAGAGATTGGCAATACAAAGGCCTGACCAAATAAGCGAGGGTATTAAAGGCAATGGGAACCCTGTCTTTCTCTTGCAGCAGAGGAAGTTAAAAATTTGAAGTAAAAAATTCTCTATTTCTACAAGATCAACTTTTTTAGATTCCACGTATTAGTAAAATCACAAACTACTTGTCTTTCTGGGCCTGGCTTAGTTCACTTAGCATAATGATCTCCATTTTCACCCATGCCTCTATAAATGACAGGATTTCATTATTTTTATGACAGAATAGTACTCCACTGTGTATACATATTATTATTCTTATCTATTCATTGGTTGATGGACATCTTGGCTGTTGTGAATGGTACTACAATAATAATGGATATGCAGATGTCTCTTCAACACAGTGGTTTCATTTCCTCTTATTTATGCCTAAGGGTGGGGTTACCGGGTCATCTGTTTTTAATTTGTTTGAAGAAACTTTATACTGTTGTGCATGGTGTTTTACTAACTTACATTCCCACTAACAGTATGCAAGGGTTCTATTTCTCCACATCCTTATCAGTACTTGGCACCTTTTATCTTTCTGAGAATAGCCAATGTTACAGGCATGAGGCGACATGGAGTTTGGTAGCATGGCAGTCAGCAGAGAATGGCATGAATAGAGGAAAACAAGAGGTCAGAAAGTTTGGCCACTAACTTCTAACGCACAGTTAAATAGTGGTGAGAAGCACTGCAGTGACCAGAGGTAACAACTGGGTACTGTACCTCAAAAAGCGTATGAGAAAGGATTTGGAATGTTTTCACCAAGGATAAATGACAGATGTTTGAAGAGATAGGTATGTTTATGTTTTCTTGTATTGATTCAACAGTTAAAGCAAAAAAAGTAGTTGACCCAAATATACTAAGTTAAAATAGGGCCTTTATAGATTGAAACTTTTTATAAAGGACCTCATTAACAAATGAGTGATTATTGTCATTGCTTCTCCTTTTGGCAGTCCAGTTAACCTCCTGGTGAATTAATACAATTGCAGTGTTATGGCCCATCCTCTAATTCCCCCATACTCCAATATTGTTAACATTACTGACTCCATGTAATAAATAAGAGGTTCGAGGTTTTGCTTTTATATTTTTATATAAAAACATGAAAAGGGGAAAAGTGAGAATGAGTCTCACATACTAGTGGAGTTGAGAGTACCAGGGTGCTTTCATGAATTTCAGCACATGCCAGTCTTGATGGGAACTGTAGGTATCTTGAGAGAATTCTCCTTCTCTGAGGGAATCCTGTTTGTTCCAGAGATAATGGAAATCTAGGTGCAGGGCAGACTTGACATACATATCCTGCAAATCCTCAACAAAGGAACCAACAATTCCTTCCTACTTCTCAGAGAAAGTAGAAGAAGAAACACTAACATCTTTTCTCAGCTGCAGCACCATCCTCCTGATTTCCTCCTCCCTCCTCATGGGTATGGCTGTGTGCTGGTTCCCGAAAGCCCCTTGCAGTCAAAATCTTTTGTTCCCCAGTGACCTGGGTGCCACCCCAGAACCAGGAGAATCTTTGGAGTGGGGTACGGGAAGCTATATTTATAATGATCCCCCAGTTAATTTTTTTAATTTTATTTTAAAGATAGTAAAATCCAACAAAACATAGCAGAACAAAGTCAATCAAAACAAAGCAGTAGAACTGGTACAGAACTTCAAAGCAAGGAAAACAATAGCTGCTATAGTATATCTTGTTATCTTCACAGTAGTTGACCATTCCATCAGGTATAGTAAAATCAAACTAAAAACAAAACAATAAAACCAATGAAAACAGAGTATGAAATAAAGCAAAAAAAAAAAATTAATCAGAATAAGGCAAAACAGTGAGAACAACATTGGGCCTCAAAGACAAGACAGAAGGGAATCTCCCATATTTTCTACATTGCACACTGTCATCCTACCAAGAGATGCTCAGACTGCTGGCCCCAAGCCTGCAAAATCAACCAGACAATACAAGCATTTAGTTGCTTTATGTACCTTAGTTGCTATCAACTTAGCCAGTCCTCTGAACCAGCAGGCTGCTTACAGGGGGTGGGGGGTGGGGTCTTGATTCTCAGCCCACGCACCTCCTGGCCAGTAGGCATGCGGGAGGCACAGATCTTTCTCTTCCTAGAGTCTGCTCCGCTTGCACCACTCACCAGGAGGGCTGGCTAGTTGTCTTCTGGTTAGATCCTCCCCCGGTTCATTCTTATGCAGTCTGCCTACACAATGAGGATGACCCCGGAGTCACTAGCTTCCAAAATGGCATCAGTGCTAACCAAGATTCATAGTGCTGAAGGAAAAGACAAAAGAAAGAAGAGAGAGTAAAAAACCAAAACTCGATGTAATTATGGTATCCCTCTGTTAAGCATTGCTGACAATATCCTGTCTAAATTCCCTTTCCATCAACTTGGAGATCTTGCTTTGAGTTGGGGCACCCCCAACCCCTCTCAGATGGCAAGATACTCCAGGTTACATAATCGTGTGCTTCAGATACACAAAAAATGAAATGAACAATTTAAAAATTCTGTAAGACCTTACTGATGTCATACAATTATTCCACACCACTAGCAGAAGTCTGTCCATCACCTAAAACATTTATCTCTCCCATAAGAAAGTCGTCAATATCCTAAAGTTACTAAATCTAATTGGCTGCACCAAAGTGCATGGAACGTTTCCCACCAAATGCCACCCAAAGTCCCAGCCACAGTTACTCTTGACCATCCACTATTTGTCAACAACTGCATTAAGAGCTTGTGAGAATTCAAACATAATTTCCAGATGGCTTTTTATGTCTTACATAGTACTCTGGTCATACTCAAAAGCAAGATGGGGAGTATGCCTGGAAGGCAAAGGCAGGGCTCCAACAAAGGCCTGGAGTTGGGAATAGAAGGGGGTGTCCATGAGACAGGGGTACGTTGTCCAAGTTGGCCAATGAGCAGAACACTACACTAGACTCATGTGCATATAATAGAATAAAGGATCAAAGGGCTGGACACATTTGCGCCTCTGAGATCCTACCACTCCGTAAAAGTGCAGGTATTACCATGGACCAGTGATTACTCAGCCTCTCATACCTCTGTTTTGCCTTTTGATGGGACTGTGCTGGAGGCAGTGCCTGGCCTAAGGCTATGAGGCACGAAAGACCAGATAGGCGACTTGCCAGCACCTCCAAGTGCCAGTATGCTCTCCACACCTCTGACGGCCCTACAAACACTGGATCCAAAGAGCTGAGACCCAGCTGGCCTCTGTCCCTTGTATGTTGTGTGACTCTGAGAGGCCACTTAGCTTCTGTGAACACTGAATCCCTCTTCCATAAATTGGAAAACATGGTACCCACCCCAGTTACCTCACAGCATTTCTGTGAATGAGGCAATGCACAAAGTGCTGTGTCAACTGTTAAGCCCTGGTGAAACACAGTGAGCTATTGTTAACATCCTAAGCAACAGAGACCTCCTCTGCTTTCTGCCTCTTGCCCTCTGCAAGCTGACCACCTCGCCTTCCCACAGGCAAGTGACAGTCTCTTTCTTGTGGTGTTAGTTCACTGCCCCATCTATCTGAGTCCACCTAGGGGACGAGGCGTCTCAGACTCATCTGGAGCCCCAGGCCCAGAACACTTGAGAACCACACCCTTTGGGCCACCACAGTTTATAGGGACAATACCTTGGCTGTATTTTCCTCTCACCCCAACCATAGAGCTAACACAACTGTAATAGGAATGAAGCCCTGCTTGGCAAGTTTTGTCTTTGCCACCCCCTTGTTAGTGGTTGGTGCTGCAGCGACAGCTGAGCTATTATTTACCCATCCTGTTAAGGTTCCATTTTCTGTAATCCACTTTTCTTATATTCCATCCAGAATCAACTTACCCAGGACCCAGGATTGCTGAAGATAGCAGGGCCACACCAACGACCTCCTAGCTGCAAGGAGAACCAGCACCTCCATGCTGAAAGAGAGCAGAGGCCGCTCTTACCTGTCTCCCCTCTTAGGCCCCAAAGAGTGGATCACAGATTGTGAAACATCTTGATGGAAAAACAGCTACAGGGCACCAGCTTAGTGGGACTGTATCCAAAATCATTATGTCATGAAATTTTCTTTCCCCAAGTACATACAGGCTGTTTTCCAGCAATTATCCTAAATCACTTTTTATAGGGAGATGGGGCTAAGGAGGAGGGAGAGACAGGAGTGGGTAGTCAAGGAGATGCACAATCCCCCGATTCATCTCTCCTGGCTCCAGATCACCTCGCATCAATAAAGGGGTTATTCCCCAGCCCCAAGGCACTGGGCTCTCCTCCTGTCCATCCCCTCATCACCTTCTTATACTCATTAAGAGGGATTTTTGACAGGAGATTTGCTAAGTTGGCATTAACATTGGCATTTATAGAGCCTTGACTACAGCAAGTTCTCTGACGGTGGGAATGAAAATAATTTACCTCCATATAAAATACGCAAAAGACCAGGATGTATTGGTACAAAATAATTGGACTGGGATAAGATGGTGAGATGGAGTGAGACGAAGACCTGTGTGGGAATTCTAGTCCCAGCTGCATAGTGAAGTAACATCACTTACATGATCTGGACACAGGACCAAAATGATCTCCCAAGTCCCATCCATTTAGAAAATCCAGTGAGTCTGTGTAACTGGGCTAAACAGAGGATCTTTGAAGGATGGTCCAGCCTAAAACATGCTTCAGGAGACCACATTTCCTTACTATTCCTGGAAGAGAGGTAAGAAATGTAACTGCAGGGCAGCACTATAGAATGGCTAAGTGTAGGCAGGAAAGAAGCAGGAGTTGAGGATGGGAGATGGTTATTTCATGCAGATGATTTATGAGACAGCCCAGGCACTGACCTTCTGGCTTAGGGGTCAGTTTCAATGGCCTGGAGCTAACCAATCAGAAACTCAAGGGAAGGAGTACAATCTCAAGAATGGGGCCACCTCTCCCTCCCCTGTAACAGGAAGAATCTTCAGTGGCAATGGATTCTGAGAGAGCTGTGTGGGTCAAGAGGATCCTGGACCCGAGACAGTGTCCTCGAGTCAGGATAAGAACTAGCAAGGATGCCTCTTACTACCTCAACTGCATGAAGACTGTCAGGTCTCAGTAAGTTTCAGCTCACTGTATTTGATAGCAGGTTAAATTGTAAAACATTATCAAGAAATTAGTAAATACAAAAAAGATACAATATGAGCATGTGCAGTTTTGAAAGGCAAAGACCCGAGCCCTGAGTGCATGTTTACCTGCGCAGCATAGCTTTAATAATCTTGTAAGTCATGGCCACATCCTGCTGGGGATAGTGCCGATGGCAATGGGGAATTCCCACAACTAACTCAATCCAGCCTCCGCACACGATATTAATATTAATGACTGCATTGATATGATAAAGATATTATTAATAAGTTCCTGGTTTCAACACTCTAGCAAGTTTGGGGGAAGTCCCAGATACAGAACAAGATTCAGTCGCTTTACTTCCCATTCCCGTATTACTTATCAAATACTCCTAAGCAACCATACCTGGTGAACTCAGCTCTTCCCCCAGTGAGCCTCAAAAAACTTCTACACAGAATGCATGGATCAGGCCTCCTCAACAGAGTCAGAGATCCTGCAAGACTAGGACCAGCGAGACTGAGTCAAACATTTCTTTTGTTCAGTTGCAAAAATAACACTAGTATACTAATATGTATTTTCCATGAATAAGAATATGCCTAGACATTATAATATACAGAATAAAAATCAAGAAATTAACTCACATAATGACTATAATCCTCACAGCCATTCAAGCTTTGCTAGTTGTCTCAGTTATGCCCAGGATCCTACGCTGCCTTCAGTTACCATGTCTCATGCATCTTCTTTAATCTAGAACACTTTCTCCGTCTCTCCTTGACTCTCATGCCTGTGCTCCCATTGAAGGTTGTGTCGCAGTTGTTGTGTAGACTGTTCCACCACTTGAGCTTGTTCAACGTTTTTTGCAAATGGATTCGGGAGTGCATTTGGGGCAGAAATTCCACAGACACATTCTCCTTGCATTTCTTTGCTGGGACAAGATCACAGTTCGCCTGATGTCAGCTGGTTTGAACTTGGATGTCTCCACTGAGGTGCTGCCTGCCAGACTTTTCCATTATAAAACTGTTCTTTTTCCACTTGTAGATATGACACTGTTTGAGACCAAAAAGTACACCAATCCTCATCAAAATTTCACCCATCGCTATTCCCCTTCTGGGTATCTTCACAGAAGAATTAAAAACATCATACCACAGGGATATGTGTGCACTCATGTTAATAGCAGCACAATTTGTAATGCCTAAATCTTGGAAACAACCCAGATGCCCATTGACAAAGGAATGGATAAAAAAAGATGTGGTCTTTTTATACAATGGAGTACTACTCAGCCATAAAGAAGGAAAAACTTGAGAGTTTTATAGATAAGTGAGTGCAACTTGAGACAATACTTGTAAGTGAAATAAATCAGACTCTCATGTGTAAGCATTGTATTGTCTTTCTAGTATAAGAAACGGAAAGAGTAAATAAGATCCAAAATATACAATAGATATTGTGAAATGGAAGAAACTGTTCAGAAGGAAAGAGAAACGGGGATGGAAGAAAGGAGAAAAGAAGGAAGGGAAAAGGGGAAATACATATATATATGGAGTCAGGATAGTTATACTACTAATTTCTCTTAGTCCATTGAAAAGAAAGTTTTATGCTAATATTGTTTGGTCAATTTTGCATGTCTGTATCTTGGACTCTGAGCAACTACTTTGAAGATAATGGTATTAACCATTGTTACTTCTACTATTTTATTTTGAAATTTTGTTTCATTGTTTTTATTGTTTTTTTCTCTTTAAAATAATTTTTTTTTAAATTCACCCATTAGCCCTAACATTCTTGATATTTCTTGACTGAATGAATGCCAACAATGATGGACAAATACTGATTTTTTTGAATCCATCATTCTTTCTAAGTGTACTAATTGGTGTTCTATAGTGAGGAAAAACTTCCCCCTTTCCTCATTTATATATCTGTTGATATCAGCACGGATTCACGGGTCCTATTTGGTTCGGCAGGATAGAGTCAATTATTAACATTCCTGACTTTGTGGTCAAATTATGGCAGATTTGAGTGCTGAAAGCCCCTTCAAACTGGCACCTATGTCCTTATGACATATCTCCATCATTCTTGAATACTTCCTGACTTTTCAGCACTACAAAAGATTTCTGGCTCTTCCTGTACTTTCCCAACCACACCCCTAGAACCAGTCATTTCTCTAAGGCATCCTGGCTCCTGTTAGTAGAAGACAGAATTTGAAAACTATGATCTGAATTTGTAGGAAAATAGATCACTTTGAGATCACCATGTTAAGTTAAATAAGTGAGACAAACTGGCTCAAAAATCACATGGTTTCTTTTATATAAAAACCCCAAAGATAAATAAAAGACACATAATGGGAAGCAGAGATAGAGATATTTCGAAAGTGAGAAGAGGACCAAGAGATGAAGACAGAAAGGGAGGGAAAGGGGAAGTTATGTGTTATATACATGTAGCAACTCCCCATGATGAATATAATCACTATGTATTGTAAACATACACTAATAAAGTTAAAATTAAAAAAAAAAGAAACTAAGATCTGAGCATTAAGTCTGCTTACTGTTGGTAGAGTATTCCTGTTCTCAGGTCCTCTCCGTGGAGACAGCATATACTGTATTAATCTGCTTTTTGTTGCTATGTCTCGTACCTGAGAAAAACAACTTAAAGGAGGAAAGATTTAGTTCAGCTGATGGTTTCAGAGGTTTCAGTTCATGGATACTTGACTCTTGTTTTTGAGCCTGGGGTGAGATAGAACACAATGGTAGAAGGGCATGGCAGAGGAATGCTGCTCACTTTGTGGAAACCAGAAAGCAGAGAAATTTTTCCCTCAAGAAATATACCCTACAAACCCATGCCCTCGATGACTGACCTCATCCAGTTAGACACCACATCCTAACTAGTCCATTGAGCTATGAACTCAATCCATGGAGCTCTGAGCCACTGACAAATTTAGAAGACTCAGGATAATATCACTTCCCCAAAGTTCCACCTCTGATCATTACTGTATTAGGAACCACGCCCCAAACACATGAGCCTAGGGGAGTATGTCAAATCCAAATCACAACACACACATACACACATGAATACAGAAATACAAACACTAGTACACACACAACAGCAATACACACGTGGACAATACATAGAATCTATTGTAACAGAAAGTAAATCAGTGATTGCCTCGGGAAGGAATGGTGGAAAAGGGTGTGAGAAATATATTACAGGGCAGGAGTTGCAAGGAAACTTCTAGAGCAATGAAGATATTCATATGTCAAAACTTAACACAGTGTCCATTATGAATACTTACAGCTCATCATATGTGGATTATGCCTCAATAAAGCTTGGAAGAAAACAGGAAACATTTGTTATCTGAAGAATGAAAGATACTGAAAGTATGCAGAGAGAACAAAACCATATGTAATAAAAGGTTAACATGTAAATTTGCTGTGGTTTTTGTCAGTGTGCTCCAGCCAAAGGCCAACTAGGGACACCCAAGCTGATGTTATCACTTACTGAGAAAGAACATTCAACATGAGGGAACTGTGGGAGCTTGCCAGTAAGGAGTGTAAAAAAGAACTGGGTGTAGGTTTTAAGATGTTTATGTGTGATTTGGGAGATGGTTTACAGAAGTGCGGGCCTCTCCTAGACTGGGTGCTACCAGAAAATTGGAGTGATTCTATGAGAAGGTATCTCAATATATCTAATCCTTACAGAAGGGACAACACTATCATCGGTTGGTAAGCAAGTGGCCATCATTTCTTCCAGATAAGAGGGGAGGTGTTGAGCATGTTATGTGAAGCACAAAGTATCTGTGCTTAGATACAAGTAAGATGTGGCTTTGCTTTGTCTCCGTGCAGTTGTGTCTGTCCCAGAGAAGAATCAGGGCCGATCAGTTCAGCCAGGCCCACTTCTGAATGTTAGAACTTTGTTTTTCATCTCTGTGCCCACGAGACCTAAAGCTGGGGCAGCAGTCATAATCTCCACATTCTAAGGAGACACTAATACGGAATATGCTCAGCATGACCCACTATCAACCAAGCAGTGTTTAGCCCATTACACACTGGAGGATATAAAAGGAGAAGCTGAAGAGTGACAGGCGGAGACTGGGAGAAGAATCCAGCAGAGTGAACCGTCTCAGCACCGTGGTAGACTGCTCACGGACACAGGCAGTGCCTCCCTGTACCCCTAAACCATAAACCACAAAAACACTCAGAGGAAACTCTGGAAACAAGAGAATCTGACCAGCTCCCTAGCTGCTGAAAGGGGAAGAAGGCCATGTGTTCACACATGTCTGCGGAAGTGACCAGCCTTGGGACCAAGGGACACAACAGGTGCTGTGTGCTCTGGGGAAGACTGCGGGGGCCAGAGGAGGGATAACCACGGTGGCCAGGCATTTATAATAATCGTTCATACAATTCTTTGCTTCGTATTCATCTACCCTAGTAAATAGCAAACACTGTCAAAGCAAGCTGGCATCTATTTTTTTCCTGTGGAACCCAGGTTCCTGGAAGAGTGAGTTCAATAAACACACACGGAATGAATAATAATTTAATGTGTTATAACAAGATTGTCTGCTCCATGTTGACTAGAAGGACCCATAAATCACTCATGTTGGTAAGCTCAGATTCCAACACAATGCCCAAGTCCCAGAAAAGCATTTAATTCAGGCATATTGTACTGAAGAAGGTGTCAGTCATTGTACATAACTGTAAACATGTAGTCAGTGACAGAAAAATGGTGTATAAGAATCTGTAAATATGATTAAATTAACTAATTGAAGTACAAATAATAAAATAATTTGATGATTATTTTAATTTGTTTTTTAAATATTGGTCAGACACAGGGAAGCTCTGGACCAAGGAATCCAGCACAGAGACCTAAAGGGAGCAGCTGCCCTTCCAGAGATCGCAAAGCCAGATTGCAACAAATCCCAACCTCTTCCGTTCCCTCTCTGCAACTCCAGAGAAGTCAAAGCAGAGTTCTGGGTAGAGAAGGAAGACGGGAAGGGAAAGGGAGTAAAATAGTGAGCAATCCATGCATGACCCTCCTTCCTCACTGCAGGTCCCATTCGGAGGGAGAGGACAATGTAGTGCTCCGAACTAACTTTTTTAATATTTGAGAGAGACTCAGGAGGTTCCTATCAACAACACAGCAAAAAAAGGGAAAAGAAGTTCAGACAGAGTGATAGTACTAAAGCATGAAGTTTCTGCTTATACCCAACACACACCATTGGTTCAATAAGCCATTACATATACACAATGACATGCTGGTACAGTCTTTAAAATTAGTATACGATAGTTTTTTAAGAAGTTTTATAGTTACAAAAAATGAGCAGAAAATATAGTTTTCATATACTCCTTCTGCCCCTCACTACCTAATTTTTCCTGTTAGAAACATTTTGCATTGATACAGTGCTTTAATATTTGTCCATTATTATTGACTCAAATCCATAGTGTATGTTAGGATTCAATCTTTCTGTTGTACAGTCCGCAGATGTCTACAGATATATAATGCTTTTCATGCACCAGTACAATACACAAGTCTCACTGCCCTAAAAATCTCATATGTTCTACCCCCTCGCGCTTCCCCACCTCCTCCAGCCCCTGAAAACAACTGATTTGTTCTATTGGTGTGCGTTTTCAACATATAATAGTTACATTCCTTCTGGGAAAGTGGTACATGCATATAACATTTCTTGACCATTTTTTATCCCTTTATCCTCCCCCACTTAGCTTCCCTTCTCTCAATCCCCTTCCTCCTCTCCAAAAGGTCTACCTCATGTTTCTACCAACTCTCCTTTATTTCACTCGTGTATTTGTGTTCTCATGGTTTCTCAAGCAAGAGAAACCATGCAATATTTAACTTCTTGTGTCTGACTTATTTTGCATAGCATTATAATCTCAAGTTCCATTCACTTTCTAGCAAATGACATGATTTCATTTTTCTTTGTGGCTAAGATATCTATTTGTCTCTTGATAGGCACCTAGGCTGTTTCCAGAGTTTAGTTGTTGCGAATTGTGCTACTATAAACATGTACCACTGTGCTATGCTGTCTTGATTCTTTTAGGAATATACATATGTGAGAGGTATGGGTGAAATTTCTGTATTTAGCTTTCTGAGGAATCTTTATACTGATTTTCATAGTGGTTGTACATTTTGACCAGCAGAAAACAACAGAAAACATAGAAACAAGCTTATGGACCATCAGCTTAAGAAAGGGGTCAAAAATATATTTTGGAGAAAAGATAACCTCTTTAACATGGTGCTGGGAAACCAGGTTATCCATACACAGAACATTGAAACCAGATCCCTATCTCTCATGCTGTACTAAAATCAAAATGAATCAAAGACCTAAATATCAAAACAGAAACTTTGCAATTGCTGGAAGTTTCCCCATTAGGAAACCCTTAAAGCCATAGGTACAGACAAGAACATCTTAAACAGAAATTAATGAAATTGAGACTAAGAATCAATACAAGGCTTTTTTTCAAAGAGTTGGTTCTTTGAGGATTTAACCAAAATAGACAAACCCTTAGACTACCTTAACAAAACAAAGAAAGACAAGAATCAAATCCATGCAATTAGGAATAAAAAAGATGAAACCAAGGTGGCACTATGAAAACCAAAAGATCATCAGTAACTACTTTGAGAAATTGTACTCAAATAAAATGAAAACTTCAGATGAAATTGCTAAATTTCTAAATACATGTGAACTACCAAGCTGAACCAAGAAAACATAAAAATCTTGAATAATCCAGTATGTCAATAAAATTTAAGAAGTAATTAAAAAAAACTACCAAGAAAAGCCCAGATCCCAATGGATTTACTGCTGAATTCTACAACAACTTTGTAGAACTAATGGCAATACTCCTCAAGCTTGTTAATGAATTGAAAGTGAAGCAGCACTCCCAAAGTCACTATTGAAAGCATTACCTTGACTTCAAAACCAGAAAAGGACCCAACCAAAAAATAAGACTACAGACCAAACTCTTTAGTGAACACTGTCTTAGTTACTTTTCTCATTGCTGAGACAAAATACCCAACCTAAAGTTAAGGGAAAAAGTTTTATTTGGCTCACAGTTTGTAGACGTTTCAGTCCATAGTTTCATATTTGAGTGGCCCCAAGGCAGAAGGGCTAACCAGAGAAACTGTTCATGGGAGCCAGAAGGTAGCAAAGTGAGCAAGGGCCCTTAAAAGCTTCTTTCTGCCCATTTTATATTCTATCTGGGCTACCGGGATTACAGTGGTGCCAAACCAATCAGTGGACCAATTTAGTAATCACACAGCCTTAATCCTAGCACTTCACCATGAATCAGTCACACACTCTAGATTCACCTACTTATGAAAAATCTCCACCTATGACCACCTGAGGCTTTGGGGGAACATCAAAACACAAGCCATAACATCAAATTCTCAGTAAGACCTGGCAAACAGAATGAAACAAATCATCAAAAAGATGATACACCATAACAAAGTAGATTCATTCTGGGGATGCAGGGATAGTTCAGCATGCACAAATAAGTAAATATAACACATCATATAAACAGAAGCAAGGACAGAATTCACACAATCATGTCAATAGACACAGCAAACCCATTTGACAAAATACAACTTCCTTTCATGTTAAAAAGAAAAAGTGAAGAAAATAGGAATACAAGGTCTTTATCTCAATCTCATAAAAACTGTATTTGACAAACTAGTGGCCAGCATCATACTTAATAGAGAGAAACTGAAAACTTTCCCTCTAAGATCACAAAGAAGACAAGGATGCCCCCTATCACCACTCCTATTCAGTATACTGTAGTTCCTCAACTGTTATTATCAAGAAATCAAGCAATAACAAATTCTCCACTGTTGGTGGGTATGCAGACTGGTGCAAACACTGTGGAAATCATGTGGAAATTCCTCAAAGAACTAGAACTACATGTCCCATTCAACCCAGCTATTCCCCTTCTGGGTATCTTCCCAAAAGAATTAAAAACATCACACCACAGAGATATATGTGCACTCATGTATATAGCAGCACAATTTGTAATAGCCAAATCTTGGAAACAACCTAAATTCTCATCAAATGAATAATGGATACTACTCAGCCATAAAGAAGGATAAACTGAAGATCTTTATAGGTAAAATGGGTGCAACTTTAGACTAT
This sequence comes from Dasyprocta punctata, assembly GCA_004363535.1. Lineage (NCBI taxonomy): Eukaryota > Metazoa > Chordata > Mammalia > Rodentia > Dasyproctidae > Dasyprocta > Dasyprocta punctata. The sequence goes on along the minus strand of RJWM01038460.1, from coordinate 1,321 downwards.
ATTCATAAGTGAAATAAATAAAACACACATATGTAAACATTGTATTGTCTCACTAGTGTGAGAAGCTGAAAGAACCAACATATGCATATGTGTGTGAATATATGTGTATATATACATATATATTCATATATATATATGTGTGTGTGTGTGTGTGTACTAGTTGACATACTACTGATTTCTCTGAGTTCACTAAAGAGAAAGATTTGTGCTGGTATTGTTCAGACAATTGAATGCAGATGTCTTGTGCTCTGGGTGGATGATTGGGAGGTGACAATGCACAATGTATGTACCATTGTTGCCCCCTGAAAAAATAAATAAATATTAAAACATAAACACCTAATCTGCTAGAAGACAAAATACGTAAAATTCTTGAAGACATGGGCTTAGGTTAATACTCCCATTGTGCAAGAAATAATAGCAAGAACCAACAAATAGGATCACATCAAACTAAAAAGCTTCTGCACAGCAAAGGAAACCACTGACAGAGTAAAGAGACAGCCTATAGAATGGGAAAAAATATTGCCATTACTTGTCAGACAAAAGTTAATATCTACAATATACAATGAACTCAAAAAATTTAGACTTCCAATTTTAAAGATCTAACCAAAAAATAGGCATCTGAAATGAATGGGCACTTCTCAGATAAAGAAGAACAAATGGCCAAAAATTACATGAAAAAAATTGACATCCATGGCCATTTAAGAAATGCAAATTAAAGTAACACTGAGATTCCACCTCATTCCATAAAGAATGGTCACTAGGAAACCAACCAGTAACCAATGCTGGGGAGCCTGCAGGGAAAAAGAACCTTGTTCATTGTTGATGGGAGTCTAAATGGTACAACCACTATGGAAACCAATATGAAGAGTCCTCAAAAAGCTAAAAATAGAAATTCCACTTGGCCCAGCTATTCCCCTTCTAAGTATCTTCCCAAAAGAGTTAAAGATATCATACCACAGTGATGTATGCATACCCATGCTTACAGCCGGACAATTCATAATAGCTAAATCTTGGAAGTAGCCTATATGTCCATCAACAGATGAATGAATAAAAAAAAATTTACTTCTATACAATACAGTACCACTCTGCCATAACAAAAGATAAGTCTGAGTCATTCATAGGAAAAAGGGTACCCCTTGAGACTATAATGTTAAGTGAAATGAATAAGACACAGAAGTTTAAATATTTTACAGTTCTTTTATATGACAAACTCAATCTATCAATAAAGTACAAATTAAAAACAGACAATACAGCTCCATTCTTCAGCCGCGCGGCTCGGCTCGAGCGTGTGACATCCCACAGCTCCTGTGCAGACCGCGCC
>RJWM01038459.1:0-16842 GCA_004363535.1 Dasyprocta punctata | reverse complement strand
GAGTGAGTTCGATACCAGCCTGGGCTACATTGTGAGTTCAAGGTCAGCCTGAATTGCACAGCTAAATCCTGTCTCTAGGAGAGAGAGAAAAAAAAAAAAGAGGCATAGGAACCCTCAAATGCTGTTTATACTAAGTGAACTTCCTTACTATCGCCCTGGGTTATTTTACTACACACAAGCTAGGAAACTCAGCCTGCTGAGTTTGGGCATCTGTGTAGGCAAAGAATAGGTTTCGGTTCTCAGGTGGGCCAGCAGGACTGTTCGTGCTTCCCTTTCTTCATGCTCGACATGTAACGTTGACCCGTCTACCCCTCCTAGAAGCAGAGTATCGGGGAGGTTTGGTTAGAGAGTGCCCGATATTGGTATAAAAGTACCCAATTCCTCTACTCACTGGAAAGCAGCTTAACACCTTTGGACTTCAGTTTCCTTGTCTATAAAATCAGGCAGTATTATTGTTTTGTTTGCGTCTCAAGACTGATCTAAGATGCATCTGAGAAAATGCATGAGACTGGTAAAAATATTGTTATCTGTCTGACATTGAATATTGATATATTGATATTGAAAGGAAAACAGCAGAAAAGAATTCTGATGGTACATAAATGAGCATTCTCCTTGTTACAGGAGACAACATAAATTTGCCTACATCAAAGGATACATTTATTTGCAAGATTTTCAGTATCCTTATGAAATTCCAGAAAGAGTGGAACAGTTTAGCCTCAGAGAGGAAGATGGTTGTGTATCAGACACCGTTAACCTCAGGGACTTAGAGGCCCTCAGGACCTGCTTGCTTACCTGGACTTTTCTGCCCGGGGAGGCTTTGTTTTCTTTCTGGCAACATAGGCAGCATGACCAATGCTTCTATTTTTTTTTTTTTTTTTTTTTTTTTTTGCGGCCCCGGGGATTGAGCTCACAACCTCGCGCCTGCCTGACAGGCGCGTAAGCCGCTGAGCCAACCTCCCGGCCCTGGTTTTTTGAGGCAGGGTCGCACTGTGTAGCTCAGGCCGGCCTTGTGCTCGCGTTGTAGCCCAAGCTGGCCTCGAACTCACAACGCTCCTCCTACCTCAGCCTCCTGAGTGCTGGGATTAAAGCCGTGCGCCACCACGCCCGGCTCTCTATTTTTCTTTTTTTCTTTTCATTATTTTGGCTAATGCTTCTAAACTTGCAGCTATCCTCCTGCCTCAGCCTCTTGAGCGCTGGGATTATAGATGTGTGCCATCATGACTGGTTTTGGTATCTGATTTTGATGGTTTTACTTAGCCCCAATGCATCTTTATCTGTTCATTTAATACATTGCTTTCTCTAAATGGGAAAATAAAAACTCCATCTACTGATACACTGATGCTGCAACAATTAAAGGGCAGACTAAGATGGATGTGGTGTTGGCACATGTCTGTAATCCCAGCACTATTGGAGCCCGAGGCAGGACAATTATGAATTCCAGCTTAGCCTTGGCAACTTAGTAAGAGACCCTGTCTCAAAGTAAAGAATAAAAGTGTGCTGGGGATGTAGCTCAGTGCAAAGGCTTTGGCTTCAGTCCCCAGTACTGCTAATAAACCAAAATAAAACCAAAAAAAAAACAAAAACAAAAACAAAAACCAAACAAAAAAACTAAAAATACAGTGTGGGCCAACACATATTATATTCCTACCCAGTACTTTAGCTAGAATAGTAATTGTTGGTATTTGTACTGATGAGCTTGAATAAAGGTGCTGGATGAGAGTATCGGAAGCGTTAAGTACCTGCATAGAACATTGGGCGGCTTACTCCTGCTCTCCCTGCTGTGACGGGTGCTGCAGATAGGCAGTGCTCACCGTCCGCTCTTGCATACAGATGTGTGCAGTGGATGAGAAGCCTGCCTGTGTGTAGCTGCTGAGAGAGGGGAGGCTGATAATCAGCATAGGATGAAGGGCCGGGGATACAGCTCAGCAGCACAAGCGCCTGCCAAACCAAAACAAAACAACAGACAAAAAAAACACTGGATGAACTCGAACGGCCTCTGTATTTCTAACCAGTACAGGCATTCTTAACTCAGCCTGGGCCTGTGGCTCTGGGTCTAGGGGAGATTGTACAGTGTCCTCATGGAATGAAATGAGCAGAAGTGGAAGCTCCTGATATTGAAGTCCACCTAGGTAGGGTCCAGTAGCCCTGACTGTTCCAGCAACAGTGTGAGCAGAGAGTGAAGGGAGGACAGCTTAGGGCACAGTGGGAGCCAGTGCAGGGCCTGTGCTGGAGCTGGGGTTCTTGCTCTGGCTCTGATGGCAGGAATTCATCATTTCTAGCACAAGGGGTTAATATTTCTAAACCCAGCCGTGTGTATTAAAGAATCTCAAGCTCAACAAGGCACAGTGGTCTGCGACAGGGAGAGCAGCTGTTCCTAACACTGTGGCTCTCAAACCCCTGGCAGCAGCCGGAATCCCCTGGTGGCCAGTTTCGGATCGGTAGGCTCTGGGCGGGATCTGAGCAGGTGCTGGGGGTGCCCCTCCTGGGGGACTGTGAGAGCCGCTGCTCTCTCATGTCAGCCACAGCCATCACGCGCCAGCTCCTGTGTGCTTGAGGCACGCCCTGCACCCCACACTGGACTGAACAGAAGGGATTCAGAATGCAGGTGACCTCCGCCTCAGGCTCTGGGCACTGAGGCATTGTGTGCCTTCTGCTGCACCGGCTGAGGAGCTGCAGCTGGAGAAAGGTGTGTGTTAGAGTAGTCCCGCCATTCTTTCCATTTCCACAGCAAGGGGCTACGCTGAATGAGATCATCGATAAGGTGTCTCTGCTTCCAAATCTCTCATAATCCACTGACCCTTGGGGAGTTTCAGAATTCATCTTTGCCAGTCTGGATTACTGTTTACGTGAGCGCCGTGCAGCTGGGGAGGGGGTCTGTGTTTGTACAGTGCCCAGTGCCAGTAGAGCAACCTTTATTAATCAACCTTCATGGGGGATTAGTACTCATGGGGACATTTGCTTTTAAACCATCAAAGGTGGAAAAAGCCTTGGAGAACTTTTCAGCGGGAGGCGGTTTCTGGTGTGGGCCAGCACCTGCAGATGTAAAAATACCAGGAAACAAGAAAAACAAGTTGGCCCACTTAGTGTTGAGACCATGGTATTGTACCAGGACACTGGCAGGTGGACGGCAGCTTGAGAACTGGAGATGAGACTTTAGATTAACCTGCTCCTCCTCCCTCCTGCACTGGGCTGGGCGTTTCTCCACTTCCCTTCCCTTAGGAGGGTGTTGTTCCTGTGCTCCAACCTAAACAAAGGCACCACGTTAGACCAGTGGGGATTTCGTGGCATATCTCTCTAGGGTGTGCCGAGGAGTTCAGGCAGTGAGAATGATCCCCTTTGTTTCAGAGAATAGTCAGATGCTCAGCAGTTGGTCAGTCCGGGTGGCACAGGCCGAAAGTCTCAGCGCTCTGGGAAGATGAGGCAGGAAGATTGGGAGTTTGAACCCAGGCTGGCCAGCTCAGCAGTTTAAGTACTGTCTCAAACTTTATTATTTTATTTATTTATTTATTTTGTGGCACTGGGGATCGAACTCACAACCTTGCACCTGCCAGAGCAGGTGCTTAAGCTACTGAACCAAACTCCCAGCCCTAGTTTTTTTTATTTATTTTTTTTACATTTTTAAAAATATATTTTATTAATAATAAAAGACAAGACAGAAGAGGATCCCCCATACTTGCTACATTTCCCGCTGTAAAGAGATGCTTGGGTTGCTGACCAGAGGCCTGGCCAAAAGTACAAAACAAGTTAGTTGATGTTCCTTGGTTGCTATCAATTTAGCCAGACCTCCGAAACAGCAGGTTGCTGACGGTGGGGGAAGGGGTAGTAGTGTTTGTCCCTGATTCCAAGCCCGCGCGCTCGGGCCGGGCGGGCCGGGCCAGCCCTAGTTTTTTGAGGCAGGGTCACACTCTGTAGCTCAGGCCAGCCTTGTGCTCACGTTGTAGCCCAAGCCAGCCTCAAACTCACAATGCTCCTCCTACCTCAGCCTCCCGAGTGCTGCTGTCTCAAACTTTAAAAAGGCTGGGGCTACAGCTCGGCTCCCAGGCCCTGGGCTCAGTCCTTGGTACTATGTGCGCGCATGCCACCAGTGACAGTGGGCACCTCAGGCTGTGTGGCAGTTCCGGGTGTTAGACCAGGAGACACGGGTTTGGAGTGTGGTGGACCAGAGTTCAGATTCCACCTCTGCCGCTTCACATTCTGTGCGACCTTGATCAGGGTTTATTTTAGTGGTTCCGGTTCCTCTTCAGAAGATACAGATAGTCCTGTATCACGGGGTGGTGGACAGTAAACACGGGCGGGCTCTGCCAGGCACGTGACAGATACTCAGCAGGTGAACTTTCCTTCCCTCGGGCTCACCCTGGATGTGGGCCAGTGCGCTGGGGGTGAAGGCAGGATGGAAAGGTGAGGTGGTACTGATTCCACACAACAGGACACTGGCGAACTGTTTCCCCTCACTTTGTTTTGGGAGAGAGAAGCTTCTCATTCAGTGATCTACACCATCCTCTACCGCTGTACTTCCTTGGCGTGGGGGTTGGGGTGGGAAGATGGCCCCTTGACGGCCTGGCCAGGAAGGGCGGAGGCCCGTGGGCATCCAGAGAACACGGAACTGCTCTGCTGCCGGCATCCCACAGGGGTTTAGGATTTTTTTTCATCAACTCTCCATGGAAGAGGGTTGTTTCTAAGATTTTTTTTCACACTTCACATAATCAGAACCCTTCTGATGAGCATAATTACATTTTGAGTAAAACTTTGTCCTCATCATAATTACCTGTTGTGTAGATCTTCTGGAATCTTTTCATTTGTTTTTTGAGACAGGGTCTCACTATGTAGTTCAGGCTGGCCTTGAACACCCTATGTAACCTAGGCTGATCCCAGACTCTGGGGATCCCCCTGCCTCATCCTCCTGAGTGCTGGGATCACAGATGTGCACCACCACCATTTTGACCTTTCAGAAACACTTTAATTCCCTTAATTGTTAACACTGTTTGGAATGCTTGTCCTTTTTAAATTTAACCTCAGTCATGAGGCTAAGGCACTCTTTGGTTGGTTTATCTTTTCCATTGTTGCCTTGTATATTTTTCTGTCTGCTGCCTCTATAAAGTCAAAGTGTGGGATGGGGACATGGGGCCAGGAACTCCAGAAGGGAACCAGCTCTCAGAGGGGGAGGCAGCTGGGCCTCCTGGGGGCCCCTGGAGCTCCTTCCCTTTGGGGTCCCCACTTTTCAAGCCTTCCCCTCTCAGTAGCAGGCCCCCACTTCTCTTCTTCAGTTTTATTTTGTTTTGTTCTTTGAGACAGGGTCTCACTTCGTAGTGACTGACCTCGAACTCGCTGTGTAGCTCATGCAGGCTTTGAATGTGCAGCGATCCTCCTGCCTCAGTCTGTGGGTGCTGGGATTACAGGTGTGCGCTACCGGTGCTTGGCTGCTTCCCTCTTCTCGAGCTGTAGCTCCACCGCCCAGCTTTGTTGGCTGGGATGCTATCAGTAACGACTGTGAAACTCAGAAATGCCTTGTCTCCTAGTAGCAAATCCAGGCTGGGGACTCCTTGCGTAAGTTACTAAGACCCAGTCAGTCAGTCAGTCCGTCACCACAGGTCTCCCCACCGCTTCTCTGCTGACCTTCAAAAGATCAGTACGGAGTTCATAGTCTCCTTGTATTTGTACCAGATTAGAGAAAAGATATTTTCTTAGTTTTGGGGGAGAACAACAACAAAAAAAAGCATTAAACATGGGAAACAAACAAACTACTACCTTTCTTCTTGTTTTACAAATATATTTTGTTTTGGTTTGGTTTTGCCTCTAAACTTTTTTTTTTTTTTTTTTTTTTTTTGGTCTTTTTGAGACATGCTCTTGCTTTTGCAGTTCAGGCTGGCTTTGAGCTCACTTTGTAGCCCAGGCTGATCTAGAACTTGCACGGATCCTCCTACCTAAGCCTGCCGAGTGCCGGGATTATAGGTGTACGCCCCCACGCCCGACTTGCCTCTAAATTTCTAAACTCCTCTTGAGAACCAGGGCTGTTGATTATTTGTCTTTTGAATCTGGCATCATATTTGAGTGGGGCTTTTATTTTGGATGGAATGGGTTTTAAAAATATAGAGTGCTTCACAAATTTGGATGTCACCCTTGCACAGGGGCTCTGGTAATCTCTATTGTTCTAGTTTTACTGTATGTGCTACTGAACTTTTTATACCCATGTATAAAAAAGGCTTAAATCTTGTGGTCAAGCTAGTCCAGTTCTGCTGACACTGACATAAATAAAAGCCAACTCAGAATGGCTCACTGATGAAACACTTGGGTATATGCAGTGTAGAATAGAGCAGTAATCAATGAGGAAACCTTTCTGCTAAAAAGTCGGCTCCTGATTTGTGACAGGCATGGCCTGGGCTTTGGAAACTCAAAGAATAAAGGAGGAGACTGCCATACTGTCTCTCTCTCTCTTTCTTTCTTTCTTTCTTTCTCTGTCTCTTCTTTCTTCCTTCCTTCCTTCTTTCTTTTTCACTAGGTCTTGGTCCTTGGGCAAGTTGTCCAATTCCCTGAACTACAGCTTCCCCATTTTTGAGAAAGGAAGAACAGTTGCCTATGAAGTTGTGCCTAGTAAATGACCCATCAGTTCGTTTGTCACGGTGGTGGTTTAAGAATAGTACACTGTCTGCTAAGGTTAGAGATTAGCCAGTGAGCCAGTGCTGTGAGTAAGCGATTGCTTGGCAACGCTGGAAGCGCTGGCCGAGGTATGGGAGGACCGGCTGCTTGAGGGGCCCGGTCCCTAGGAGGTGGGGACCCTTGAACTGAGACTTGGAGCCCACTGAAGGCTTAGTTGGCAAAGAAAGCAGGAAGGGCAGTCCAGGGTGGAGGAAGCCTCAAAAGCCTCCCAGCTGGAGGAGAGGGGGCAGCTGGAGAAGGGTAAGGTGGGCCTTTAAGAGAAGGAAGGCTTTTCCGATTCTGACAGGCCCCTTTGGCTTGGTGGGCCTTTCCCTGTGGAATCTGGTGTTGTGTTCTGGGAGCCAAGAACAGTTCCCAGCCCTGTGTGTGCCCCCTGTGGTGAGATCTGCAGTACACTCCCTGGAAACCCACCCACTGTTTTCCAGGCTGCTGCCAAGTTCCACTTTCTGAGGAAAATGCTCGCATTCCCTTCTGATTCAGTGTTAGCAGTCAAGAAAACTCTGTGTACTGGGACTTGTGTTGCCGTGCTAGGGATGGTGCTGCCTGGGTTTTGATGCTGTGACGAATGGAAAAAACCTAAGTGCAAGGCGTGTGTATTGCAGGGACGTGAATCCACTGTATTGACGTTGAACCTAGCTATGTGGGTCTAGGAGTGAAATAATTCAATTATAATTCTGCCATCACTTGCAAATTCTTTAAAAAATTCTTTGGCTCTAATGTCCTCTATTCCAGCATTTTAGGACTTTCTACAATATGCAGAGAGCATTGTGGCAAACGAGCCCTTCTGCTGTGTCCTGTATTCATCAGAAAACTTCACGTGGTGGGCGGCTCCCTGTTCATGCAGGGAGGAGGCTAAGCCTGATCGAGCTTGTAGGTGGCAGGTTAAGGGGGAGCCCAGGTCCTGCTCTCCCTTACTTTGAAAAATTTCACTTTTTTGCATAAGTAATTTGTGGGATTATTTTGATTCTCCACCCCACCTCCATGCCTCATTTCTATTCCTTTATGCTAAAACAGATAAATGATTTATCTGGGATTAGCACTTCATTTGGAGTCTTTGGGTTTTTTTCCCCATTTAAAGAAATCAATTGCAGAGTAAGAGGTGATAGATGTTTTTAGGTGAAATTTTAAGGGTGGCTGGTATGGTGGCACATACCTGTAATGCCTGCTACTCGGAGGGTGAGGCATGTGAAATGCAAGTTCAAGGCCAGTCTGGGCACACATGGCCAGTGAAAAAATCAAAATTTAAAAGAAATGTGTTGGGGGGAGCTCAGTGGAAGAGTGTTTTCCTAGCATTCCCAAGGCCCTAGATTCAATCCCTAGAGTTGAAGGGAAAAAAGAATGGTACTGGGAACTGAGGCTGGCCCCTTCATACTGAGCTATGCCCCCAGCCCTTTATTTTTCCTTCCGAGCCTCCGTATCGAGAGTATAACCCCTGTTGAATTGTCTTGTTGCAATGTTGGAGACTGAACCCAGGAGCTGCACATGCAAGGCAAGCACTTTACCACTGAGCTCTGCCCCTAAACCCAGTGTGACTGCACTGTACTTCTGAAGGACAAAATCACTTACACATAGCGGAGAGAGGGGGAGGGGAAAGGGCGGGCAGCAGTGTTGTGACACGCTGTGTCGGCTGAGTAGGAGAGCCTGTCAGGTGTAGGTTAAGGGAGAACACAGAAGTATCTTCTTCAAAGAGCTATAGCGGAGATGAGTTTGAGCTCCTTAATTTTTCTGTAGTTTTAACATTTCACACTCAAGGGCGAGTGGATGAAGAAGCAAGGTCTTTTGTTCTAGATGAGTGATTTCCCAAGGGTGGTGCCCAGACAGCGGCAGCATTACCAGAGTTTGTGAGAAACGAAACTTGTGACGCTGTAGTGATACATGTCTGTCATCTGTAATCCCAGTACTAGGGAGGCTGAGGCAGGAGGACAGGGGCAGCTCCAGGGCAGACTGATCTCAGTGGGGGTGGGGGGGACCCTTGAGTGGGGGAGGTTTTCTCCTCTGAACCATCCTGTACCTGTTCCATATTGAACCTGGCTTTCCTAACACGGAGGAGGGTGGGGTCAGACAGTTAAGTGGGTAGTTACTCCACCTAATTACATAGGATGACAATCAAGTGAGTTTTTTTTTTTATTTGACAATAGATTCTGGTCTTGTAAAATTAGCAATAGCACTGTTGCTGTGCTTACAGAAATACTGATTTGACTATTAACACTAATAATAAACATGCAATCATTAAAAGTTAATAGTATTTAATGAGCCCAGTAAATATTTGGTATTTTTTAGGGTAACCCGCCCCCACCAGATTATAAGGTACATAATACTAATTGTCTAGTTTTTTGTTTTTTGGGTTTTTTTTAGGTTAAAAATGTATCCGCAGGCACACAGGACATGCCTCCACCCCCGTCTGACTCTGTGGAGAGAGTTGACAGTCCCATGGCATACTCTGCCAATGGCAAAGTGAACGGCAAACAGTCCTATCCAGAATCTTCCTATAAATCAACACCCTTGTAAGTATCAGCTCCTTACTTGATACAATGAGTCAAAAAATGAATATTTGGATCTTTAAACTCAGTTGTTAGAACCAGGCATGGTGTAATCCCAGCATTCAGGAGGCTGAGACAGGAAGATTGCTGTAAGTTCAAGGCCAGTTTGGGCTACATAGTGAGTTCAAACCCTGAACTACACAGTGTCACTCTGTCCCTCCCCCCAAAAATTCAGTTGTTAGCTAGTGTAGTGGTGCATACCTGTAATTCCGGGTACTCAGGAGACAGAGGTGGGAAGACCTCAAGATTGAAGCCAGCCTGGGTATGTTAGAAAGACCCCAAAAGGAGTGGGGATGTAACTCAGTGTACCCTAGATTCAGTCTGTACTGTGTATGTTGGGATAGGTGGATGGGCAATCAGTTGTTTTGTTCCGTTCTCCTTATTTAAAAAAATTCTACCAGAGCCAGGCATGGTAGTGCATACCTATAATCCCAGCACTTGGGAGGCTGAGGCAGGAGGATTGCTATGAGTTCCAGGCCAGCCTGAGCTACATAGTGAGTTCATGGCTATCCTGAAGTACATAGTAAGACTCTGTTTCAAAAAAATAAAACTAATAGTACCCACAAATGCTGGACTCTGATCTATCTATATTTATGATTTGGGACTATATATACAGTGGTACCTTGGTTCATGAACTTAATTCTTTCCATGATTCTGGTTGGAAGCTGAGTTGGTCACAAACCAAATCATATTCCATGATTACGCTTAATGTTGAGCTTATGGGAAAATTTTATTTGATTTGCAGATGATTCGTGACCAGAAAGAATTAAGTTTGTGAACCTAGGTACCACTATGTGTGTGTGTATGTAAGTGTGGTTTTCAACCTCTCTTACATATAGTTATCAGGTATCATGAATAGAAGGGAAAGATTGCATGTTCACTAACACTGTCCACATACTGTTTTTTTTTTTTTTTTGGTCTTTTTGAGACAGAGTTTCGTTAGGCAATTCAGGTTGGCCTTGAGCTCACTTTGTAGTCCAGGCTGACCTTGAACTCACAGCGATTTTCCTGCCTCAGCCTCCTGAGTGCTGGGATTACAGATGTTCACCACCATGCCCAGCCCATACATAGCTATTAAACTAGGCAATTTCATTTGAGTTCTAGAATTCTGATGTATTAGTCCATTTTTCATTGCTGTAACAAAATATCTGAGGCAGGTGTCTTGGTTACTTTTCTCTCATCGTTCAGACCAAATAACCAATGCCCAAAATGAAGGAAGGAAAGGTTTATTTAGCTCAGTTTGTAGAGGTTTCAGTCCATAATCAACTGGCTCCAAGGTAGAGTGGCACATGGTAGATGAGCAACAGCTCATGGCAAGGGAAGACATCAAAAGCAACAAGAGCCATGAGGGAGGAGGAACCGAGCAGGCCTCTTTCCCTCCCTTACATTGTGTGCTGGCTCCCTGCCCTTGGGCAGGTGCAGCACTCATACCACCAATCCCAGCACTAGACAGTGAACCAATCACAAACGCTAGATTCAGCCACTTCTGGAAAGCCTGCCCTGCATGACCACATGAGGCTTTGGGGGACATCCAGATACAAACCATAACAGCAGGCTAGCTTTATAAAGAAAGGAGGTTTATTAGCTCACCTCTCTGGAAGTTCAAGGGGATGGACTGGCCTCAGCTCAGCTTTGGTGAAGACCTCATGAGAAGTAATGAGGCATCGTAATGACAGGGACACCTGTGGAAGGAGAGGTCACATCTCAGAAGGGGAAGCTGGAGAGTGATTCACAGATTGGGCTTGCTGTCTGAGAACTGGATCCCCTTCTGAGGGCAGCACTGGTAGTGATGTAAAGACCTCCGACTGGGCTCCACTTCTTAAAAGTCTGCATCGCTACCACCATTGCCACGCTCAGGTTTCTTCAACGCACAACCACTTGCAGCCATATCCAAACCCAGCATCTGGCTTCTTGTTTCCTGGGCCAGATCCTCTGTGTTACAGTGGGGTGTGTGGCGTGGGGGGAAGAGATTGCGCAGTGGATGTGGACTGTTTTCTCCAGCAAACCCACCGCTCCCACCCTGGGGTAACCACTCTTTGGATGTCTGTTACCATCTGTGAGCTGCCATTGAACTTTATGCACAATGGAATCCTGTGCTAATTACTCTCCAATTACAGTTCCTTTTGTGTCATGTCTGATGCCTTAGATCTTCCTTCCTTTCTTTCTTTCTTTCTTTCTTTTTTTTTTTTTGTCTTTTTGAGATAGAGTCTTGTGGTACAGTTCAGACTGGCCTTAAATTCACTTTGTAGCCCAGGCTGGCCTCAAACTCACAGAGTTCCCCTGCCTTGCTTCCCAAGTACCGGGATTACAGGCGTGTGCCATCGTGCCTTAGATTTCAAGGCAGTCTGCTAGTCAGAATTAATCCTGCAAAATTTAGTGACATTTATAAATCAGATAGTGGAATGTTGACACAGTGTAGAACCTTCAAGGCAGGCTGACTCCGCTCAGTGTCAAACAAGGCCATTATTTGGTAGCAGTAGGCTGGTAGGATGATCTGGTGGGCATTTAGCAAGTTCTTTGAGTTATAGAAACCCAGTTTAGCCGGGCGTGGTGGCGCACGCCTTTAATCCCAGCACTCGGGAGGCTGAGGTAGGCGGAGCGTTGTGAGTTCGAGGCCGGCTTGGGCTACAACACGAGCACAAGGCCGGCCTGAGCTACATAGTGCGACCCTGCCTCAAAAAATCCAGGGCCGGGAGTTTGGCTCAGTGGCTTAAGCGCCTGCCCTGGCAGGTGCGAGGTTGTGAGTTCAATCCCCAGTACCGCAAAAAAAAAAAAAAAAAAAGAAACCCAGTTTAAACTAATGTAAACAAAAAGAGAAAAGTATTGGCTCCCATGAGGCCCAGGGGTGCAGCTGGCTTCAGGCATGGTGTGATCCAGAGATGCAGAGGGCAGCAGGGCTCGCGCGTGCTGTCACTCCACTGTTGGCAAACGGGCTTTATTCTCAGTGGAGCCGTGGTGCTGGCAGGGTGGCTGTCCACAATACCCAAGCTGCATTGCTCTTGCAGTCCAGCGTTTAGAAAATGAAATTGCCTTTTGAAAGCTAACATACCCAAAAGATCCTCACTAGCCCTGTCTGACTCATTGTCATTCATTCTGTGTCCAGGAGAAGGCGCTCTCTGGGTGGTCAGGCTCTATGAGCTCCCCAGTCATGGCAGCAGTGCTCCAACGCTCTGGGCACAGTGCATGTCATTCTGACCTGTGGCGCTGATGTTGATCTCATTGTTTCTCTTCCTTCACCAGTACTGTGTGTCATCAGAAAAGAAGGGTTCCTGTGAATGTTTTCAGTTTAGCAATTATCTCAGGCCCTATCATTTGCACAGTACTGAGCCAGTTGCTCCTGAGAATACCAGGTCTGTGTTCTCATGGAGGTTGCAAAACAAAGGTGGAAGAGCAGCCAGTGTGGTGCACACCTGTAGTCCCAACACTCTGGAGGCCAAGGCAGGAAGATCGCTGCAAGTTTGAGGCCAGTCTGAGCTATATAGTGAGTTTAAGACTAGCCTGAACTATATATAGTGAGACTGTGTCTCGAAAAACAAAGCAAAAACAAAGGTGAGTCAGGTTGAAGCCGGTGGAGGACAGCGTGTGGACAAAAGCAAGAACCCGTGGAGCTCAACAGCCGGGAGAGGGTGCGGATGTCTGGGTGAGGGGGAGAGCCTGCTGGGGAAGGGGCTGGGAAACAGAGCTGCTCACCTCTGCTGGCTTGGAGTAGGACTGGGCTCTGAAAGTCAGTGTGGAGGTTCCTGAGGCTACAGGCACTCCCTAGCTCCTAGTTCATTGTTTTATTGTATCACAGGGCTAGGGTTGGGACCAGGTGCTTTATCACTGAGCTGCACCCCCACTGTAACTTGATTTTCTAAGGATTTCTCTTGCTAAGCACTTTGTTTCATACTGGATTGGATATGTACCATGTAGTGTTTTAAGGGAAGACAGATGCAAACCGTGCAAGGTACAGATTCACAGTATCAGTATCTAACATTGTAACATTCTGGCAAGGTTTGCTTTGGTTCCTCCCCACACTCCCTTTTCTGATATCTCTTGTGCTTTAGTTATTCCATCTGTGATCCTCTCCCTTCAGATAGACCCTGCCTTCAGGTTTTGTTTTTAACTTCAAAGCAATAAGCACAGTAGCTATAGAGTGTCTAGGAACTTACTAATCATTGACTTGTGGAAAAAGACACATTTTCCCTCTATTAGAAGTAACATCAACAGCACAAAAAGCCACATGTTACCTGAATAAATTTAGAAAGAAAAAAATAAATACAATTTCCACCCCCAACTACATATACATTCCCCAAAGCTGTCAGGGTCTACAAGAAATTAAGTGTGATTAGAAATCTAAGACTCTTATGAGCCGGCTGTGGTGGCACACGCCTTTAATCCCAGAACTCGGGAGGCTGAGGTAGGAGGGGCTTTGTGAGTTCGAGACCGGTTTGGGCTACAATGTGAGCAGGACCAGCTGAACTACATAGTACAACCCTGCCTTGAAAAAAATAGGGCTGGGAGTTTGGCTTACTGGCTTATGTGCCTGCCAGGCAGGTGTGAGGTTGTGAGTTTGAGCCCCAGCACCACAAAAAAAAAAAAAAAAAAAAAAAAAAAAAAAAAAAAAAAAAAAAAAAAAAAAAAAAAAAAAAAAAAAAAATCTAAGACTCTGACAGCAGTGAAAATCAGGTAGCTCTGAATCACCTCAAAAACAGTGTACCTGGTAGA
Source organism: Dasyprocta punctata (assembly GCA_004363535.1). Lineage (NCBI taxonomy): Eukaryota > Metazoa > Chordata > Mammalia > Rodentia > Dasyproctidae > Dasyprocta > Dasyprocta punctata. Next base: position 2,941 of record RJWM01038459.1, on the reverse strand, counting down.
GAAAGCTTAAGCTTATGGTTTTGATAAGTTGGACACAGAGGGGTAAAAGCTGTAGACATTTTTAACAATTTATTTGAAAAGCAAGGCTCATATGTAGAAAGTCTTAGCCTCTTTCATTGGTCTTTTCATTTCTCTTCTCATCATTCTAGTACAGAGGAAAACAAACTGTATTTCTGGTACTCAGAAATAGTTTACACTTGCCCCAGCTCATGGTATTTTATTTCCGTGTTAGACTTTGTTTTCATGCCCGTGGCAAGAATGTTATATATAATTTAAAATCTGATGCAATGCTAAAATAATTGCATTAGAAAAATATTGTGATGGTAGTCCACGCGTTCATTCTACATGGCCTCAAGATTAACAGCAATTTTTAGAATGCTTACTAAATTCTTTAATCCTTTACACTATAAATTTTTCAGTTTAGATTTTTAGGTTTTTTTTTAAACTTTCATCTTGAAAGGAGAACGGATACATGGTAGTATAAAATTAATATTTCAAAGCCCTTATCTCTGAGTCAGATAAGTTGCATCCTCTCCCCCACGTGGTATTCCGTGGAACTGGCAGAACCTGTGGAAAAGCATCGTGGTCTCCATTTTCCTGACAGCCTTGTGCAGCCTTAAGTCACTAGCACAGCGCCAGTAAACAACTCTGCTAGAGCAGCCTGAACTTCCTAAAATGAAATCTGAGATCCTTTGGCTTTGAAGTTCAAAAATTTTCCTCCCCTGGAGTGCTGGGGGTGTAGTTCTGGGAATACCAAGTCCACGTTCTCATGGAGGCAGCGAAACAAAGGTGGAGGAGCCGTGGGCGCTGCACGGCCCGCCCAGAGCGCCGCTGCCATGGCCGGTGCTGCGGGGAAGGAAACAAGGCCTCGCGTGGGAATCTGAAAGCCGTGGTGCGGGTTACGGTCCTGAGCCTGGGCGGAGGGAATGCAGCGAACTGGAGCTCGGCCCGTGTCGGTGCTTCCTCCTAGCCGCCTCTCCCGGGCCCAGTGTGCTGGCGGGGTGGCACCGGCCGCGTGGTCACTGAGCACTGCCCGTGTCTTTATTAGGGTGCCCGAAGTGGCGCGGGAGCTGCCGCTGACCTCCTCCGTGAACGACTTCCGCCAGCCCCGGGACAGCAGCACCAGTAACTTGGAGACGGCTTCCCAGAGGGCTCCCACGCGGGGCAGAGCAGGCAAGCCGAGGAGAGCCGAGCAGGACCACTACGAGACCGACTACACGACGGGCGGCGAGTCCTGCGACGAGCTGGAGGAGGACTGGGTCAGGTAGTGTCCCCTGCCCTCCCGAGCCCCGCGCTTCCTGCTCGGTGAACGGCCAGCCGGCTTTGCGGTTGTGGCCGCTGAGCCGGGGGCTCGGTGTAGCTTCACTCCTCACCCGCCGGGACCACAGGCGGCGCCTCCTTGTGCCGTGTTTGTCCTCCCGTGAGGGGGCTGATGAACGTCACCAACGGGCCCCGAGAGCGGTTATTCAAATTAATAAAATAGAGAAACAGAGGAATTGTGTTCTGTGAGACGCCCAGACGGTGTGCCGAGGCTTACCTCTGGCAGTTACCTTTAAGTTAAATGCTCACGATAAAACCAGAATTTCTTCTCAAGTTTAGTCCAGAGAACTTGGGTGAACAGTTTTGTAAACCACCGAGGTAACAAGTTAGTGTTCTGGCCAAGGTTGTGGTTAAGTTCCTTGTGTTACCGTTTGGTTCTAATCTGCTGTCACCAAATACAAATACACGTGGGTGTGCTGTGTGGCCTTTTCATGCCAAAGTGTCTCGAGCGCCAGCACACAGATCAGATCTTCCAGGTGTGAATGGTGGTTAATCAAAACCGTTGATGGTGCTTGAGATCCCCTATTCAGTGATGCTGGCACCTCATCTTCCCTCCCCTGGTGAATTTTTGGCCTGCTTCAGCCATCTGTCTGTAAACATATTTGCCTAATTTGTATCATGAAGGTTTTAACTGAAAACTTTGAGAAACTCTAAAGTTTTGTTTTATTTTTAATACAAATCATGTACTCTCTTCCCTTGTTAAAATGAAGATAGTAGGCTGACTCTGAGATCTAAATTTTGAGATTTCACATTGCTTTGAAGTGTCTTAGTCCTGTGAAACTATTCAGAGTATTTTCTCAGTAGGTTGTGGGTCAGTAGCATCATCTCCTATGCAAGGAGTCGCTGTTATATTTAGAGAGACAGGTGATGTAGAATTCCAGTTTTTCTTCATACTTCAATAAATTTTTAGATTAGGCCAGGGGATTTAGCTCACTGGTGTAAGTGCCTGCCTTGCAAGCGTGAGGTCATGATTTTGATCCCCAGTACCAAAAAAACAGAACAAAACAAACAAAAAACCCACCAAACTTAGATTATTTCTGTAACAAGCCTGTGTGCCAGGTGTGGTGGTGCAGGCTTGTAAATGCGGCATCCTGGGAGGTTCAAGCAGGGGGACGGAAGTTCTAACCCAAAGCAGGCAATTTAGCAAGACCCTGTGTAAGACATTTTTTAAAGGCTAGAGATGCAGCTCAGGGCAAAGGCCCTAGGTTCAAATCACAGGACCACGTAAAGGAAGGAAGGAAGGAGTGCATGTGTGGTTTTTTTTTGTTTTGTTTTGTTTTTGTTTTCTGTTGTTTTTGAGACAGGGTCTCCCTGTGTAGTTCCATTTAGGCTGCCCTTGAGTTTACTGTGTAGCCCAGGTTGGCCTTAAACTTGGGGTTATCCTCCTGCCTCAGCCTCCTGAGTGCTGGGATGTGCCACCACGCCCAGCAAAAGAAGTTCTCGTGTACTTTTTTGGTGTGTGATAGAGATTGACCAGGGCTTTGCTTATGCCAAGCCCATGCTCCACTACCAAGCTATACCCCCAGCTCCTATGTGATGTTGTGCTAGAAAATAGATGAGCTCTGTGACTCTGACCTTAAATTTCATAAATGATTTTCAACTGGATTTCTGAAAGAGAAAT
>RJWM01038458.1:0-16451 GCA_004363535.1 Dasyprocta punctata | reverse complement strand
TATGAGTGTAAACAATGTGGTAAAGCATTTCGTTGGGAAAATAGTCTTCAAAGACATACAAAGCTTCACTCTGGAGAGAAGTTATATGAATGTAAACAGTGTGGTAAAAACTTCCGTTGGGAACGTGACATTCAAAGACATGAAAAAGTTCACATGGGAGAGAAGTTACCTGAGTGTGAGAAATGTGGAAAATCCTTCCTTTGGGAAAGTGATTTTCATAGACATAAAAGAGTTCACAGTGAAGAAAAACCGTATCAGTGTAAGCAATGTGGGAAATCCTTCCTTTGGGAAAGTGCTTTTCATAGACATAAAAGAGTTCACAGTGAAGAGAAACCATATGTTTGTAAGCAGTGTGGGAAATCCTTCCTTTGGGAACGTGGTTTTGATAGACATAAAAGAGTTCATACTGAAGAGAGACCATATGAGTGTAAGCAATGTGGGAAAGCCTTCCGTTGGGAAAATAATTTTCGAAGACATAAAAAAGTTCACAGTGGAGAGAAACCCTATGAATGTAAGCAGTGTGGGAAAACCTTTCTTTGGGAAAGTAGTTTTCAACAACATCAAAAAGTTCACAGTGGAGAGAAACCATACACGTGTAAGGAATGTGGGAAAGCCTTCCTTTGGGAAAGGAGTTTTCAAAGACATAAAAAAGTGCACAGTGGAAATAAACCATATAAAGCAAGCAGTGTAGGAAAGCTTTCTCTTGTCTACTCATTTAACCATTAAAGGGGCCAGGGATATAGGTCAGCAGCACAGCCCCTGCCTGGCAAGCACAAGGTCCTAAATTCAATTCCTGTTACAAAAAAGCAAAAACACACATTAGCTCACAATGGAGACTAAGCCTAGCAATTTGGAAAATCATATAGATTGCCCATTTCTTGAATACATGTTAATACTCACTGGAGAGAAACCATTTGTACGTTTGCCATGTGTGAAAGCCTACAATTGTCAACACTTGCTTTCTCAGACATTGAGGAGCTCATAGTTGTGAGAAGGCTTCATTTTCAGAAGACTTTTCTTGCATTCATGGGGCTGCACAGGAGAGGGCTTCTGTTAATATAAAGCATGTGGAAATGCCCTTTGTCATCTTGCTTGAGTCACAGCTGTAACATGTTCTGGAGAAAAAACCTTGGCTGGAAGAAATGTGCCAAAGTCTTTATTTGCCATGTGTATGGATGCACACTAGATCAAAACCTTGTAATTGTGAAAAAATAGCAAAGCTATCAGTTGTAAAAAAGCTGTGTTAAAATCATATGAAATTTTCTGATGCAGTAGAGTCCTGTAAAAGTAATACAAAGAATTTTATGCAAAGTAATTCGTGTGGCATACTTTAGAAAGCACACGGTGGATCGCATTTGCTGAAAATCTCATGTATATATAAAATCATGTCCCATTTTTAATATAGGCCTATGATGTATGTATTTCAAATTTGTATGCTTCTTGATAGTTACTAAACTGATCAGTGTGTCACCTTTAATCCCAGCACTCCGGAGGCTGAGGTAGGAGGAGCATTGTGAGTTCGAGGCCTGCTTGGGCTACAACGTGAGCACAAGACCGGCCTGAGCTACATAGTGCAATCCTGCTTCAAAAAGCTAGGGCTCAGTGGCTTAAGCACCTGTCTGGCAGGTGTGAAGCTGTGAGTTTAATCCCCAGTGCCACAAAAAAAAAAACCTGACCAATGTGATGCCTCCCTGTGGTCCTACTACTAGGGAAGGAGAGATGGGAGATGAGTTGAGCCCACTAGTTGGATACAGAATTCCAACTTGTTAAATAAAAATAGCAAAATAAACTAAGTGCATTAAGGTGAAAATATTCTTTTAGTTTTGATAAAAAAATGATTTTGGTAAATTTTTAAAAATCAAATTACCTAATGAACTTTGTATTGACCTGATATTTTGAACTGTTTTGCATTCATGGGCGAATTGAATCATTTTAAGTGTATGATATATCCTTGAGATTAACATGTTTCCTTTTTCCTTCACCTGGAGTTCTAAATATGCCATTATCAATATAGATTCACCCATCTGTAACTCTGCTGAGCTTCTTTTCTTTGATATTGAGCCATTTGTATGCAGTGTTCCTATTGCATAAATTGTACTCTACATGCATACATTTTAAAAATTTACATAGGGGTTGTAATTTGTCATTTGCTCATTATACAAATGGTACATTAGGCTGAGTACCTTCTTATCAGAGACCACCTGGACTATACCTTTTGTCACATGACATGTAGTTAATTCTAATAAATCTGTGCACACACCATATCTGATTGTAGTTCATGACCATACAATTTTTGATAGGTTTGGTGTTTGTTTTAGGGCATTAATTGCTACTCATTGTACAGCTTCTCCCTCTACTGGATGCACTGAGCAGTGAATACTCTTTGGTAAACATTATAGTTCTTATCCAGAAGTTTCCATTTAATACACCACCCTAGTAAACATGAAATCTTTGTGTAGCTTACATTAAGTGTTCTCAACACTAGCATAAGATTGGGCAAAATCATATACTATGATGTAACTTTATAGTAAAGTGTTGACTATCATATAACTTGTTGCACATAATCAACTATAGGATTTCAGTTTTTATACATATTTACCTATGCCCATGAAAACATACGGCTGCTGCTCAGTATAATCATGAAGTATAATGCATGTTGCCACTTCACATGAGATAAACCTTAAAAATCAGAGGCATTTTCTTACATGTCCATTTACTTTTTTACCATCATAACATCAAACAATCATAATTCTCACATGCTAAGTCTATGATCTTCATATCAGTTTAAAAATAAAAGTTCAGTTACTCTTTAACATGCTTATATTACTTTCAGTCTCTGTGAGTCAAGAGAGCAAGCAGTATGATGTGGTATCTTGTCAGAGTTGAGCCTAGAAAGAACAAAAGATCACTATCGCAGTAAAGCTTTTGCTTGGGGAAATACACTTTTCACATTAATTATGGCAGACCTTACCCATGCCAGTATTATAAACTACAGCTGTACAGTATTAAACACAAGTAATCCAAGCAGTCTGATGAATATAAAGGCATGAGACATCAAATTCTTGAATGCTGGTGCCTGTATTTTTGTGAGAGACTCCCTATATATAAGAAATGGTAAAAAGGTATGTTTAAAAGGTGAAAGTAAGGGCTGTGATGGAAAATACACAATAACTTGTGGTAGAGCATTAGGATGTGTTGTAAATTTGTATGGAAATCCAATGTGTAGGACTCAGGATACAGCTCTGCAGCACAGCACCTGCCTGGCAAGCATGAGGTCCTAAGTTCAATTCCTAGTACTGAGGAGAAAAAGAAAAAAACAATGTGTAAGGATGTCATCACTGATCATTTCTGGTTCCACATGCAGTGACTCCTTAACTTTGTTTCACCAATTGCTCAGGTGTGAATGTTCATGGAGAAGACAGTCCTCCTTGGAATTTACCACCATGATTATGTGTAATGATATATAACATATATAGCATATATATGCGTATAGCATATATATATAACATATATAGTTCATGATTTTGCAATGGTTGAAAGTTGTTGTGTCTTTCGTTTTGTTTTTGCATAAAATGTGAATTCCAGTTCAGATATGATATAGTGATGCTTGAAGTATCTTACTACTTTGACCCAGAAGTGTGTGTGGTAACTCTAATGTCCTTTAAGGATTTTAAGCTACATTTCCTAAAGATTTACAGTTATTATCACACTGGTAACCTGTCAAGTTTGTTTCTTGTGGATGGAATGATATCTAAGCCAATCTAGTGCAATTTCCTCATTGAACCATCAAAGAAAGTATAGTTGCTTCAAAGTTGCTTATCCAACTCATACTTGAGCAGCACACAGCTTGCCACTTGAGTAACATCCCACTTTTGTGGTAATGGCGTATAATTGACATGATGGCCATGGGGAGTGTTCACTTTTCGTGAGGTAACTGGAAACACTATTACACCGAACCACAAACTCCCAAATCCATTCTGCTGTCCACAAGTATTTCCACGTAATGGAATAAGGGAGAAAAGTAACTGCTCTGTTTTATTGAAGAACAAAGGCACTACACCCTTCTTGCATTTCTGTACTAATTTTATTTTCTTCACATCATGGATAGTATGTGATTTCATTTTTGTTCATATCAGTTGATCCTTTCTCCCTTTCAGTGGGAAGAAAGGAAATCAAGCACAGAGAGCAGAGGCCTTTCCCAAACTTGCCACTTAATGATGGATTCTCTGAGTGCAGTGGATCAATACGGTGCATTGTGTCTTTGGGCACACGGATATCAAGGTCATGAGCACACTACAAGTCTCGTTCTTATGAGTGTTTAGCACTTGGCATCAATATTTCCAATATGAAAATACGTCTCAGCACTAGCAAACATGTATGGATATGGCATTTTCATTAAATTAGAAACAATTTTAGATATGAACCCTGTCTCATCTTTATGCATGTTTTTTGTTTTCCACTTTGCATAAGTCAAATTCAAACAGAATGACAAGTCATACTTACGATAAGTGTGAGTATGAAATGTGACTTTTTCATCAAGAAAACATGAAAAAGTTGTTCCTGTGTTGCTAAATTAGTTGAGTTCATTTTCATGAGTACCAACTTTCACTAGAGTATTCAAAAATGTCACATTTATGTAGATGTTTGTTTTTCCCTGTTTCCTGATGTTTCACTGGATTGTATATTCTTTGTCAAACTTTTGCACAGTTTATGTAAGAACACAGGAAAATTAATACAATAATAGTTTGTGGAAAATCTTGTGACCACCAACATAAAAAGTAATTTTAATTCTTCAGAGCTAGTGTAGCAGTGAAACAACTTAGGTGTGCCCAGGACAAAGTGACAACAGGCAAGGAACTGGCTGGGTGGCAAAGAAGACTGAATAATGGCTCTGCTGTGGGACACTATTGGTGAGAGGCACAACCTGTCCAAGCATGTGCATTGTTATATACAAAAATGACAGAGATAATGGTCACATCTACTTGTTTGGTGAAGGTAGCATTTCATTATATATGTTATCCAGAATAACTTACAAGCTGCCTCTTCTAGTCTCCTGAGCTTGAATAAGAAACATGGGTATCCTTGTATATAAGGTCAATTAGTTTAAATGATGTTTCCAAGAAACATTCGCATTCATCACTGTCTTTTTACAAGCTTTGTATATGCTCATTTCTGCATGACTATTCAGCATTATCTCATAAGGGTGAGGGAAGTAAACATGCCAAAGACAATACCTAACAGGGAACTGGTAATTTATGTATTCCTTTGAGACTGTACTTAATAAAAATGTTTTAAAGAAGTGCCCCTCATATGAGCCAGCAGTAACTGGGCTGGGAGGAGAAGGGAAGCACCCTTTCAGTGAGCCAGCTGGCACACAGGCTGAGAGATGATAAGAGCTGGGTCCCCTCTGCCCCAAGCAACCTGCTGACTTAGAGGAATACTGAGTTGATAGAAACTGAGGTACAAAAACAACTTAATGCTTATATTATTTGATTGACTTTCAGGGCCTAAAATTGGTCTTCTGATCATCTTTTTAATGTTTTTGTTTTGTTTTTTAGTACTGGGGATCAAACTCATGACCTCACACTTGCCAGGCAGGTGCTGTGCCACTGAGCTATATCCCCAGACCCGAGCATCTATTTAAAGGGCAACAGCTGGGTGTGGTGGCACACACCTTTAATCCCAGCACTCAGGAGGCTGAGTAGGTGGAGTGTTGTGAGTTCGAGGCTGGCTTGGGCTACAAGGTGAGTGAGGTCAGCCTGAACTACATAGTGCGACCTTGTCTCAAAAAACTAGGGCCGGGAGTTTGGCTCAGCGCCTGCCACTGAGGTGGTGAGTTCAATCCCTGATGCCACAAACATAAATAAATAAATAAAATAAAGGATAACAATATGCAATATAGCAACTATGGAAGATTTTCTTTTGTTTTTGAAATCCAATATTGTTCTTACTGTTTTGTTTTGCTCCATTTTACTTTTAACTCAATGTTTTGTTTTGATTGGTTTTATTCTGTTATGTTTGACTTTACGTCTGATGGTATGGGCAGCAATTCTGAAGATAACAGGAAGCATTATGGTAGCAATGATTGATTTCCTGTTATTCTGTTTTGAAGTCATGTATCACTTTCAGTGTTTTGATTGGCTTTATTCTATTTTATTTTGTTTTGTTGTATTCTCTTTAAAACAAAAAAATACTTCTTTTGCATCTTTGCTTCCATTACACTTTTTTGTTTTGAGTCTCATTTTCTTCTTTTAATAATTATGATGATGTAACATATGGTGTTTCTGGCACCAGATTTTGTTCCTTCACACAAATATACAATATCCTTTCTTCCTGTAATGCTAAAAATTATACCTCTCTTCCTGTTTAACCTTGCTTGTTGTCTTTTAGAAATAGCCTTCAATCTTGTCACAGGCAAAATGTTGATTTGGTGAATGTTTATTTGTTGCTGTGGACTGAGTGTAGCCCCATCCCTGTCTCCTTCTCATGTTTTGAATCTTGATTTCTTGATCATAAGTGGTCTACATGCAAATAGTGCTCCTCTCAGAAGAGCAGAGAGATGATTTTTACACCCATTTGAGGAGCCCATGAGAAGGTTTTTATATCTCAAGCCAAGAAAACAACCTTCACTAGGAGTCAGACTACTACACTTCATGGGCTCGAGAACTGAAAAAGAATACTGTATTAGGCACTCAGCCTGTTTGTTACATTATACTCAGTCTTCATAGACACCCCTTCACATGAATTTCTAGACATTTACTGTAAACTCTGGTATGATCACTGCATAGAAACCTACCTGACTTGAGTCCAAATTCTCTACATTTTGCCATACCTCTAACTTTACCCAGAGTATTAATCATAACTTACAACCTTTTATAATAGAGTCCAGGCAGGAATTGTACAACACCATCAAAATTGGAAGCAGTGAGAGATTAATGAGTGAGCTCCTTAGAACAGTACTAAGAGTGTTTGAGGAAGCTCCTACGCCATGTGAAGTTCATAACGTCAGAAACAGCAGGGAACAAAAAGCATCACTAGAGCTGAAGGGACAGAGGCTCAAGTTAACAATCCAGTGAGACAGCTTTAGCAGGGTCTAAATGCTCATTCAGCAAGAGCTGTGTGCTATAGAAAAAGGAAGAAAGGTTGTCACTCCTGAGCAGATTGGATTGGCAGGGAAAGAGAATAACCATGATTTCTCTCTCTCATTAGTTGCTTCCCTTCTGGTACCTTGTAGGAGTTGAACCAACCAGAAGCCCCAGTGTGGGCACACGACTGGTGTTTTACCTATGGATCCAAGTCTATAGGTGTCTTTAGCACTGTGATACCTTCTACTTGTTAGAGACTCAATTCAGGAATTATATTTTGAGGAGATTCTGTGGCATTTTCTATGGATTACATTTCTCGGGCAGTTGGTGCAGCCTCAATAGCATATTGTATTAACTTGCCAGGGGTTATGCACCTCAACTCTCCTGCATTCCTATCCCATACAAACTGCCTTCAAAAATTGAATATATTCTCTAGTCCTTTAGGTATTTTCAAGAATCCACATACTAAGTCAATCCACTAGAGGCAAACTCCACCCAGTCCCTCTCATGCCCTGAAATATATCTCTCTTTATTCCTTTTTATCTCCCCTACAGGTATCTAAGGGTTTGGTATGCCCTTGGTAATTCTGTAACTTTAAAAATACAACACCTGAAAATCAGAACTCACTGCAGAAGAACCAGTTAACCTGAAGGTAAAATAGTAGAAACAAGCCAAGCTGGGACATAAAGACAGCATAAAGGGGGAGCAGGGCTATGAGGGACAGATGTGTGTGGTCTGAATATCTGGGTGATCACTCTTGACTGTCAAATTGGTTGACTTGAGAGGTACCCAGGAGATCAGTAAAAATCCTTCAGGATGTGTCCAGGTGGAGCATGGGGTCGATCTCGGGGGTCCTGGCCCCTTTCTTTGGGGCTCTTGGGCTGCTCTCTGTTTCCCAGCTGTTTTGAGGTGAGAGGGTTTGCTCTACCAGCCCCCTGCTGCTGTGATACTCCTCCTTACAGCCAGCCAAACATGGACTGAAAGCCAAAGTAAGCCCCTCCTCCTTAAGTGTGAGTGTCCGATATTTGGTTCCAGCAATGAAAGGCTGACTAAACATAGCCCCAAAGGAGAGAGAGCTGGATCAGGGCTAGGTGCCCCCCATTGAGCCCACCACCATGGACCCAGAGGAGAAAAAGTCATGGTCCCTGGTGAGCCTGCCACCATTGGTGAGGAGCATCAATGAGTCACCACCCCACACCTCTCTGGCACCCCAGGAACCTAGGATCAAAGAATCCCAAGTGCCTAGCCCAATCCCTTGCACTGTGGGATGGGCAGCCAGTACAGGAAGCACCCAAGACTCAGCAACTGTCTGAGAGGAACACAGGAAAATGTCATGATGGAACAAGGTGCTGTTTCAGACCTCCAGCCAACCCAAAAAAATCCAGGAGACATAGGCACAAAAGAAATTAGAAGTCACACACCTGAAATTTCTGAAATGATAGCAAAGAAACAACTTAGTGCTTATATTGTTTCATTAACTTTTCATGCCTATATCTGAGTCTGAGCAACTATTTAGAGAATAACAATGAAATATAGTCACTATTGTTGATTTCCTACTGTCTTGTTTTTGAAATCCAATATCATTCTCATTATGTTTTATTCTCTTTAAATAAAAAAGAGGAGAAAAGTTAATGAGGTGGTGCATGGTTAGGATCCCAACCCTCAGGAGGCTGAGGCAGGAGGATCACCATAAATTTGAGGCCAGCCTAGGCTACACAAGCAAGTTCAAGGCCAACCTGCACTACATACCGGGGCCCTGCCTCAAAAATAAAAACAAACAAGAGAAAGAAAGAATGAGGCAGAAACAATATCTAAATATGTAGTAGCCAAGAATGTTCAAAATTGGAGAATCGTATCAACACACAGACTTAGAAGTCACAAGCAAGAAAAAAAAAGTCAAAAGAAAAGCACGTCTACATGCAGCACAGTCAAAATTTTGGAAACCAAATAAAACTATTGGGGATCAAAAAAAAATTCACATGCCAATAATGGTGGACCACACTCATCTATAGCAAGAGGCACTCTACCTCATGCCCCATGCAGGAAATCTTGAGGTGGTTGCTCTCCTCCATGAAACGTTATGAAACAGTAGGTGATGATAAATATCCAGAGTCACAGGCTATTTGTAAGTAATTATGAGGAATGAAGAAAGAAGAAAGGAGAAAAGGATCAATGGGGAGACACAGGAAACTGGGGAAAAGGGGAGGTTTGAGGAAGGCAGGAAAAGGGAGAAGAACAGGGAGAAAATATATAGGAAGAGGGGAGAAAGCTAGACAAAAGGAAGAGAAGGCAGGATGGTTCAAATGGGAATAAAGGAAAGGTCGCAAACAGAAGGGAAAGCAAGGAGGAAGGAAAGTCAAAAGGAAGCCCAAAAAGGAAAAGGCAGGAAGCAAGAGAAAGAAAGGATAAGGAGGGCTGGGGATTTAGCTCAACGATTCAAGTGCTTGCTTGGTAAGAGCAAGGTTGTGAGTTCAATCCCCAGTACCAAAAAATAAAAATAAAAAAGAATGGAGGAGGAAAAGTACAAGGATGGAGAGGGAAAAATTGTGAACAGGAGGAAGGAAACAAGGGAGGGAGAAAGGAGTCAACAGTAACAAGCGAGGGAGAAAGAGCAAGGAAAGAAGGGGCACGGAGAGAGGGATGGAAAAAAGAAACAATGGAGATGATGGAGAATTGGAGGGAAGGGGAGACTGGCAGGAAGAGATGGGGGAAGTAAAGAAGAGAATGAAAGGAAGCAAGAAGTGAAGGAGGGCGGGGTAAGGAGACATAAAAGGATAAACAAGACAAAGGAAGGGAAGAAAGGAAAACAGCAAAAGAGGAAAGAAGAAAGAAGGAAAAAAGAAGTGAGTTAGTGAGCAGGGAAGGGAGAACACACATGGATGACAGGGAAGAGGAACATGGAGACGGGTTTTCTGTCCGCCTATCTCCTGCCACAAACCAGACCACATGAGCGCTTCTCCCTTGTGGGATTCCCCATTACCTTTTGCTCAGCGTGGAGATGATGAAGTTAAAGGCCAACTTAGGTCAGTCTCATCCAAGTCTCCTTCCAGATATTGCAGACTTTGGGACTTGCAGTGACAGTGCAGGGCGACGGTGCAGGACTGCCATGTTGTGGGGGACACACACATGTGGAAAAGTTCTCATCACAGCTTTGGGTGGTGCTGTCTTCACGCAAGGTACAGACACAGGCAAAAGATAACTGATCGTGGTTATAGACACATACACAAAAGGGAAACAAAAAGAATGCATTTAAGTAGTATTATTCCAAAGCAATGGAGTGTGAAGACCCATGTTTTCCAAGAGTGGGTGTTGCGTTTTTCTTCTTAACCAGAAGTGTGGCCACTTGGGGTTCACTGGTAAGTATTCATTTACAAGCACGGTTGAAGTCACCTCCCTGTAATCTGAGCTACTCTGGAGGCTGAGACAAGAGGATTGCAAGATCTAGGTCAGCCCTGGCAACTTAGACCCTGTCTCAAAAAAAAAAAAATGCAAAGGGCTGGGGATATAACTCAGTGGTAGAGTGCTTGCACACCACGCACAAGGACCTGGGTTAATCCCCAGCACCACACACACACACACTGAAAATACATGTACATTGGAGTGTGCTAGCAGATTCCTTCAATCTCAGGTACTCAGGAGGTTGATGCATGACTATTGCTTGAGTCCCAAAGTTTGAGTCTTGGCCTGCTAATACATTAAAATTCTGTCTCAAGAAACAAGTAACAAATACATTTGGTGCATACATGCCCATCACGGCCATCTTTCTGACATGCAAAACATGATGATTCCAGCAGACACTGTAGATGTGTGGGTAAATGAACTCTGGGATATCTAGACAGTGGAATATCAGAGAGCCAAAAACAGAAATGAAGTGATACAATGTAGGAGAACCTTGTGAGTTATTTTTGCATCCCCTTGACTGTTCTCCCAGGTACCCAGATATTTGATCACACGGTGTTCAAGGTGTCTTGGTGAGAAAGCTTTGAAGCTTAACATTCAAGAGTAAAGCAAGTTTCAGTTTCCCTGTAGATGATCATGTTAATCATACTTAAATGACAAAATACCTCAGAAATACAACTTCAAGGAGGTTGCAAGCTCCAAGGTTCCAGTCCATGGTTAGATGTCTACATTGCTTTGAATCCCACGACAAGGAAGAAAAACCATCATGGAAGAGTATGACACTGGGAAGCTGCTCACATCATGGAGGACGGGAGGAAGGTGAGAGGAGGGAAAGGGATGGAAGAAGACAAAAGGAGAGAGAAAAGTGCTGGGGACATGGTGAACCCTTCTTAAGACAGTCCCCCAGTGACTTGCTTCCTGGCACTAGCCCCATCCTCCTAAAATTGTCATTCTCTCCCAAAGGTGCGGTAAATTATGAAACAATAGATTAACCCACCAATGGGATGAGACCTCATGATCAAACTGTTTCTCAAAAGCCCTACTGAACACTGCTGCATCACAGACCAAGACTTCAGCACATGAGCTTTAGAAGCCCTTTCAGATCCAAACTATACCATTGGATCTTAGGGAATCAGTGAAGTTCCTGAAATTATCTTAAACTGTCCCTTGAAGTTTCCCTTATCTGAAAGCGACCATGCACTGATGACTGACTGCATTAAAGTAGATATACCGTACAAACTTTCGCATTTGTAATGATTAATCATCGATGTCTTGGTTAGACTGAGAGGTGCCCAGAAAATTGGTAAAATAAGTTTCTTGGAGTGTGTGCAAGCGTGTTTCCAAAGACAATGGGCAAGAGGGTCACAGAACTGAGTGGCAAAGATCCACCTTGAGTAAGGATGTCACCACTGTGTAGGTTGGGATAAAACAAATCATGGGCAGAAGAAATCAGTGTACATGCAACACTTCTAGAATGTGCGCACATTTTGCTGTTGCTGCCACTAACCATGGGCATCAAACCCCATTCTTCAGCCTTTAAAGGTAGACTTGCATCGGCAACTCTCCAGGGGGCTTTCAGCCTTCAGCATCAGACTCAGGGTGCATTATTGGTCCTTCTGGTTTTGCTGTGTTCACACACAGTACAGAAAACAGCCAAAAAGATAGCCCGTCTCCAGCTTCTCAGATTTCCAGCTTCTTAGATTGAACAGCTGCTGGTTTCTCTAGCTCTTCAGCCTCTACTGAAGGCCACTGCAGAACTAGTCATTGTCTGACTGTGACAGTTATCTCATAAATTCCCTCACAATTTTTATTCTTTGAACCCTGAATAACATAGAATTCAAACAAACACAGCTTGAGATTGGTTTCTACTGATCACTTCATATATATATATATATATTCTCCTCAAGATGCAATGTGCTAATGTCCCATTATGCCTACTGAAACTTGAAAATATGGTATACTAAAAATCCACTTAAGACACTTAATCTAGTAAACATCAGAGGCCAGCCAATCAAACTTTAAATGTGGTAAGAACACTTGCAGTTGCAAAATGTTTGGGAAAATTTTATAATACAAAACCTATTACATACTAATCCATTAAACAGCTCATGGAATGTACAGGACACAGCCCACTGTGGAAAGCACTTTTTTTTTATTTAAGAGAAAAAAAAACACATAAAAAAAGCAAAAAGCAAGAGACAACAACAGCAAATCCACAACAATAACATTATAGGTTTATAAAACAAGATGATAGGAACTTGACAATGGTTGCAATATTGCACATCATTACCTTCAACATGGTTGTTTACATTAACAGATATAGACACGTAAAACTGATCTAATCATGAGTATTAACCAATCTTTCTCAATAACTAATACATTCAGCAGTATAGTCATTTCAGTTATCTTACATATACATATATACAGACTTATGTATTTTTCCTTTTCCCTTTCCCAAATACTTTTGATCTTTGAGCAGTTTTTACCCTTACACAGTATTTATTGTAGATTTTGGATCATACTGTTTCAGTTTCTTACACTAGGCAGACAATATGGTATTTACACGTGTGGGTTTGACTGATCTCACTTATGAGTATGGTCTCAAGTCATGTCCTTTTACTTGTAAAAGTCTAAATGCAATCTTTCTTGATAGCTGAATAGTACTCCATTGTATAAAAATACATCTTTTTTATCCATTCCTTGATGGATGGGCACTTGGGTTGTTTCCAAGATTTGGCTATTACAAATTGGGTTGCTATAAACAAGGGTACACATGTATTACTGTGGTATGATGTTTTCAATTCTTCTGGGAAAACCCTCAAAAGTGGAATAGCTGGGTCAAATGGGATATCCAATCCTAGCTTCTTGAGGAATCTCCACATTGATTGCACCCGTCTACACTCCCACCAACAGTGGAGAAGAGTTCCTTTTTCCCCAAAGCCCCTCTAGCATTTGTTGTTGGTTGACTTTTTAATCCTGGCCATTCTTTCTGAAGTGAGATGGAATCTCAGTGTTGTTTTAATTTGCATTTCCCAAATGACCATTGATGTTGAACATTTTTTCGTATTTTTATTTGCCATTTCTATTTCTTTCTCTGAGAAGTGTGTATTCATCTCAGATGCCCATTTTTGGATTGGGTCCTTGAATTTTAGGGGCCTGATTTCTTTTAATTCTTTATGTTTTACATAGAAGTGCTTTGTCTGATGGACAATTGCCTAAGATATTTTCTCAGTTCATGGGTTTTCTTTTCACTCTGTTGGAGATTTCCTTTGACATGCAAAAACTTTTTAGTAAGATGAGATCCCAGTTGTTGATTCTTGGAAGTGTTTCCCATGCAATTTGATTTTTGTTCATGAACTCTCTGCCTACTCCTGTCATCAAGATTTTTACCTACTTTGTCTTCCAGCAGGTTTAGTGTCTCTGTTTTAATATTCAGATCTTTGATCCATTTTGACTTTATTTTAGTGCATGGTGATAGGCATGGATCTAGTTTTAGTTTACCACATATAGAAAGCCAGTTTTTCCAGCACCATTTGTTGAAGAGGCTATCTTTCATCCAATGTACATGTTTGGCCCCTTTATCAAAGATGAGGTGGCTAAGTGTGTTTGTAGTTGTGGCTGTATCTTCTAATCTATTCCACTGATCTTCAGGTCTGTTTTGATTCCAGTACCATGCTGATTTTATCACAGTAGCTTTGTAGTATAGTTTCAAGTCAGGGATTGTGATGCCTCTCACCTTACTTTTGTTGCTTAGAATTGCCTTTGCTATTCTAGGTCTCTTCCGGCTCCAGATGAATTTCAGGAAGGCTTTCTCTAGCTCTGTGAGGTAGGCAAGTGGTATTTTGATTGGGATTGCATTAAATCTGTATAATAATTTTGGAAGAATGGCCATTTTCATGATGTTTATTCTTCCCATGCAGGAACAGGGAATATCTTTCCATTTTCTGAAATCCTCTTTGATTTCCTTCTGCAGAGTAATGTAATTTTCACTATATAGATCTTTTACTTCCTTTGTTAGATTGATTCCTAAGTATTTCATTTTTTTGGATTTTATAGTGAAGGGTGTGGTTTCCCTTATTTCCCTGTCAGTGACTTTGTTGTTTGTGTACAGGAATACTATTGATTTTTGAGTGTTCACCTTGCATCCAGCAACATTACTGAATTTGGTTATTACATCTAGAAGTCTTTTAGTGGATTTTTGGGGGTCTTCTATGTAGAGTATCATATCATCTGCAGAGTGATAATTTTACTTCTTCCTTTCCTATCCTTATTCCCTTTATTTCCTTCTCTTGCCTAATTGCTCTGGCTAATATTTCCAGAACTATATTGAATAGGAGTGGTAATAATGGACATCCTTGTCTTGTTCCTGGTTTTAGGTTGAAAGGTTTCAGTTTTTGTCCATTTAGTAAGATGTTGGCTGTTGGTTTATGATATATGGCTTTTATCAGGTTGAGGTGGAGACCATCTATTCCGATTTTCTGTAGGGTTTTTATCGTGAATGGGTGTTGGATTTTGTCAAAAGCTTTTTCTGCATCTACTGAGATGATCATGTGGTTCTTGTCCTTGGCCCTGTTGATATGGTGTATTACATATATTGATTTGCATATGTTGAACCATCCCTGCATTCCTGGGATGAATCCCACTTGATCATGGTGTATAATCTTCCTGATAATTTGCTGTATTCTATTTGCCAGTATTTTATTGAGGATTTTTGCGTCTATGTTCATTAGGGAGATTGGCCTGTAATTTTCTTCTTTGGTTGGGTCTTTCTCTGGTTTTGGTATTAGGGTAATACTTGTTTCCAGGAATGAGTTAGGGAGACTTGCTTCCCTTTGGATTTCATTGAAGGGTTTGAGGAGTGTTGGCATTAAGTCTTCCCTAAATTTTTTATAGAATTCAGCAGTGAATGCATCAGGACCTGGGCTTTTTTTTGTTGGTAAGGTTCTAATTACATTTTCAATTTCATTAGCTGAAATGGGGTTATTCATCAGTTTTATATCTTCTTGATTCAGCTTTGGTAATTCATAGGTTTCTAGAAATCTATCCATTTCTTCTGTTATCGAATCTGTGTGAGTAAACGTTTTTGAAGTAGGTGTTGATGATCTTCTGTATTTCCACCGGGTCTGTAGTGATTTCACCCTTTTCATTTCTTATTGCATAAATCTGAGTTTTTTCTTTCCTCTTTTTGATAAGGTTGGCTAGGGGTTTATCAATTTTATTTACTCTTTCAAAGAACCAACTCTTCGATTCATTAATTCTTTGTATTGTTTTCTTAGTTTCAACTGCATTAATTTCTGCTCTAATCTTAATAATTTCCTCCTTCTTTGGGCTTTGGACTTGACTTGATCTTTTTTCTCTTGAAGTTTGAGGTGCATCATTAGGTTGTTCATGTGTGTTCTTTCCATTTTTTTTATTTAAGAGGAAAAAAGACATATAAGACAAAAAGCAAAAGAGACAAACAAACTACTAAAGCAAATGCACAACAGTAACATTATAGGTTTACAAAACAGGATGATAGAAACGACAATGGTTGCAATATTGCATATCATTACCTTCGAAATGGTTGTTTCTTTCCATTTTTCTGATGTGGACGTTTAGTGCTACAAATTTCCCTCTGATGACTGCTTTCATTGTGTCCCACAGGTTCCAGTAATTTGTATTTGCATTTTCATTCAATTGTAGATATTGTTTAATTTCTTTAATTTCTTCTGTGACCTATTGATTCTTTAGGAGAGTATTACTTAATTTCCATGTGTTTATGGGTTTCCTTGTCATTCATTTCCAATTTTACTGCGCTATGGTCAGATAATATGCATGGAATTATTTCAGTTCCTTTGCATTTACTTAAGCATGTTTTGTGGACCAGTATATGATCTATTTTAGAGAATGACCCATGTGCAGCTGAGAAGAATGTGTATTCTGATGTTGATGGGTGGAATACTCGGTACACATCTACTAGGTCCATTT
>RJWM01038457.1:0-16687 GCA_004363535.1 Dasyprocta punctata | reverse complement strand
GGGGGTCTCAGATTTAAGGTGCCAGGGACAGGTGCTGGCAGAATTTAGCAGGCTGGTTAGGACCCTCACTGAGTAGGTAACGGGCAGTGACAGCAGCAGTTTCACTGTGAAATCAGGACTCCCAGGCCGTGCAGAGTGGAGGGACGTGGCGAGGCTGCCGTTCATGAACGGACCCTGGTTCTTACCTTGCTCACTCCTCCTCCCTCTGCTCCAGGCTTGGAAATAAACTTAGCTCTCTGTTAAGAGGGCTTTTTCCTGTTTACTCTAAGGCTGAGCTACCCCTGGCTCCCAGCCTTGGTGGGCAGACCTGCGGATGCTGGATAGTTAATAATAAGCTGGGAGAAACCTGGGCAGCCGGAGCCCGTGGTTTTGATGCTGTTTGCAAAACATAGGAGGAGGGTAACTGAGGATACTGGCTGGCCTGGAAATAGCCTCTTAGGAGGAGTCAGAGTTGTCTCTTGGCTGGGGGTTGCAAGACTTCTCTGTATGGGCTCAGTTACCCTTCTAGCACATGACTGAATTTCCAGAGAACAGAATGATCCTGTCACCTGCATATTCCCCATGGCTGTCATTAGGGTAAATTGCAGGCCTCCCATGATGACAATGGCAAGGAAGATTCATCTGTTCTTTCTGATTGTCTCTGTGCTGACTGTGGCTGGGGTGATGGGCGCCCAGATTTTCACACCTTGTAATGGCCCTGCCAGGGGTGAATCTTAGTGCAATTGGGTCCTGACACTTCAATAAATCCAAGACATTCTGCCACGGAGATCAAAGTTCAGAATTGCTTAAATTGGTATTGGAGCAGGTGGGAAACAAGAGACCAGGGCCATGAATTGTGGGAATGGCAATTGTCGTTCAGTTTGTAAGGCCTGAATGTCAGCCTTTCAAATGCTCTGACATCAATTTAAGTAATTTGGGCTCTTAGCTACCTAGCCCTTTCAGTATTACTGGTTCTGGGAAGTATGATTCATGGCCTAGCATATGCTCTTGTGTGAATAAAACAAGACAGCGCTGTTTGTATCTCTAGGGTTGGAAGATTCTTTTTGTGTGGGACTGGGTATCAAGGGATTATCAATTTTCATGGAATTGTGGATGGAAGATTCATTCCTACTGCACTGGAAGTGCCCCCAGCTACACTTCTAGCCAGGACCCCCAGCCTTAACTTTAGACTCATTAGCATGTGAGTGTCATGGTGCTGTCATGTGCACAGAGATGGACTTGGATTTAGGCACATAGTTCCCAAATCTGCTGACTAGGCAGGAATGTGCTGTGGTTTCTGATGTGCCCATTCATAACAGAGGAATGATAAAGTATTTTTTTTCCTATATCAGCTTTAATGAGATACAGTTCATTTCAATTGTCTAAAATAGTTTTTAGTCTGTCCTCAGTTGTGTAACCATTGCCACAGTTACTTTTGGAGCATTTTCATCATCGCTTTAAAAAAACCTATGTCCATTTCCCTATTCCCTACCCCTAAGTAACGACCAGTCTGCATTTTAATTCTATAGATTTGGCTATTCTAGAACATTTCATATAAATGGAATTATATAATGAGTGGTCTTTTGTGTTTAGCCTCTTTCAATTAGCATAATACTTTCAAGGTTCATCAGTGTTGTAGCATATGTCAGTTCTTCATCTTCTTCTGTGGCCAAAAATGATTCTGTTATATGGATATGCCACAATTGACTTATCCATCCATCAGTGGACAGACACTCGGGCGTGCCTTTTTATTTCTTTCCTAAAAGAAGGACACTGCTAGGTCATACAGTAATTCTGTGTTTGACATTTTGAGGAGCTGTCAAACTTCAAAAGTAGCTGCACCATTATATGTTCTCACCAGCAGTATACGAAGGGTGTTGTAATCAGGATTTACAAGGGAATAGGTTTAATACACAATACGTACTTTATAGGTTTATTTTGTAATAGTCACCCAAAGAGTCAAATACAAAAGAGTGCAGGAGATCTGTTCACACACTAGAGACCCAAAGAATCCAGCTGAGAGCCTGGATCCCACGGCATTGTCCTACACGAGTCCAGCTGGAGGTCTAGAACCCACCACAATGTCTCATGCAA
This sequence comes from Dasyprocta punctata, assembly GCA_004363535.1. NCBI lineage: Eukaryota > Metazoa > Chordata > Mammalia > Rodentia > Dasyproctidae > Dasyprocta > Dasyprocta punctata. Next base: position 14,614 of record RJWM01038457.1, on the reverse strand, counting down.
GTCTGTACTAAGGATCTGTGCTGGGAAGGCCCAAAAGTCAGTGATCTAAGCTAGAAAGTCTGCACCAGCAGGATGAAGGGTCTGTGCCAGTGGGCTGAGGGATCTGCGTGGAGCCAAGAAGCAATGCTCAAGGTAAGGAATAGAGCTCCCCCAAAAAGAACCTCTGTCATCCTCAGAAACAGTGAGATCCAGAGATCCTCTGATGATAACAGTTGAGTTCATATCAGGAAAACCAGCATGACAAGCTTCTCCAGGAGAGGCAGTAGCATACCATCTTCCCCTCCAGTTCTGCTTTTGTGCTGTTGGCAACAATCCTCAGGTGGACCTTCCACACCCAGCACCACGCTGATTCAGTTCAGCTGGGTGTTATCCACCACAAAGGAGCAGGTGTTTTTACATCTTTACATCTTCTTCCTTTTTGATGGCAGCCATCCTGCTCTGGGAGAGGTCCACCTTGTTTTGCTTCTTATTTGTGTTTCCATGATGGCTAATCGTGAGCGCTTTTCGTGTGCTTTTTAGCTATTCGGTTGTGTAACGTGGCACCAGTTTTTGAATTCAATGGAATTCAGTATACATCTCCATGGTCCTGGCTGTTAATCTGGAAAAGTGTGTGTTAAAGAAATCTCCTCCTTTTATTTTATGATACTGACCAAGAGCACCAGAGATATGTCCCATCTTATATTAGTTACATTTCAAAATGTCTTGTAGAATGAATATATTCCTGAAACATTTCCTGGTAAGCAAATTGTCATAAACCTGTTATGCCACTGGCTTTTATTATTAAATTGGAAACTGCTTACCTGGAGTACAATTTTAGCCTAAAACTTGTAAAAAAAAAAAAAAAAAGTCATACCAGACAGCCACATTTTAAAATTTGTACATTTAAGAGATGTGTGGGAATTTATAATAATATAATGTGTTAGTTTCTTGTTACTATAACAAAATGCTTGAGATAATTATAAAGAAAAAAAAAGTTTGTTTTGGCTCATAATTTTGGAGATTTCAGTCCAAAGTGGGGCAGAATCACTGCTTCCATCAGGGCCAGGAAGCAAAAGGGAAAAGATGGGCCCCAGCCCTACAATTCCTCTCAAGGGCAACCCCCCATGACATCAGGACCTCCCATGAGGTCCTACCACAGTCCAGTAGTGGCACCCTGGGGTCCAAGAGTTTTAACACATGGGTCTTTGGGGGACACTTACCTAAACCATAGGCTATACCATTACTTTTTAAATAATAATACTATCAACAATTTGTGATAACGTAAGTGCATTTGGTGCAAGCACTTATGCAGTATGTGCTAATATGGCCAGGTGCTGGAGTAGGTGCCCTTACATATATTGACTTATCTGATCCCTGTTACACTTGAGGAAATTGAGGTGCAGAGAAGCCAGATAATTTACTGAAGGTCAGGGCTACTGTGTTCAGGTAATACCAGCTGCTGTAACAGATAAGCACCAAATTCTCTGAATCCTAATGTTAGGAAAGTTTGCTTCTTACTTTCAGCAGACACCAGTGGCTTGTGTGTGTGTGTGCGCGCGCTACTGGGGATTGAACTCAAGGCCTTCAAACTGAGCTGTTCCCTCAGCCTTTATCATCATCATCATCATCATCATCATGAGACAGGGTCTCCTTAAGTTGCTAATTGCCCCAGGCTGGGCTCGAACTTGTGCTCCTTCTGCTCTAGTCTCCCAGAGTGCTGGGATTACAGGTGCGTGTCACCATGCCCTGATTGAGTGCCTTCCACATGCTCATTCAGGGATCCAGGCCTCTTTCATTTACGGCTCCACTGCCTTCTGGATTTTTCCAGTCCTCAGCCCTCAGCCAGGGTGTGGGAAGGAGATCAAGGACTGCAGGAAGAGTCTTTGGGGGCCGAGCGCAGACACGGCCCACATCAGTCTGCTGCAGAGCAATAGCTGCAACTCAGCTACGTGACGACTTTCAAGAGAGACTGAGAAGTAGAATTTCACTGTCTGTCCAGAGGAAAAAGAAATGAGTTTTGGCAAATTCATGTACCGTGTTGCCATTGTTCAAAGTGGAAGCTATGGGACTTGGACCAGGCAGCCTGGCTCAGTGGCCAGCTCTCCAGCAGCTCCCTGGACTGCCTTGCTGTGCGCAGTGGCTCAAAGCTCTGGGAAAATGTGCACACGGCACAGGTTTTCACTTCATTTGCTTCCCACACGTAGCCCTCTTTAGTTGCCTGGATGCTGTCAAAAGTCGCCAATTTTCAGAAAAAGTAACAGTAATAACTACTGTTAATTCAATGTTTGCTCTGTGGTAGGCACTGTTCTTAGCATTTTATAGATTTTTTATTCTTTAAAAAATTGTTTTATCAACATATGTTTGTAATACATGAGTGTGTTCATCATGGGGAATTAGTAAATGTCTTGTATCTGTCTCTCGACTCTTAATCCTTTTCATTTTCCCTTCCTTTCCTTCTCTCCTCTCTGCCCCACTCCTCAAAGTCCCTTTCCATCTCCACAAATCCACAAAGTCAGTCTCCCAGTTTCCTGTCTTTCTTTCTTTCTTTTTTTTTTTTTTTTTTTTTGACATAAGGTCTCACTGTATAGTTCAGCTGAACCCACAGAGCCCCTCCTGCTTCAGTCTCCCAAGCGCTGGGATTACAGATGTGCGCCATCATGCCAGGCTACCTTTCTTTTGTTTTGCTCTTTTAAAATGTCTGTGCTTTGGATTTCTTTTAACCCTCATAGTAATTCTGTAAAGTTCCAGGTTGAGTATCCTTTATCTAAAGTGTGTGAGACTGGCAGTACTTTAAGTTTTGGAGGGTTGGATTTTGAAATATTTGCGTGGCCCTACACTAGTTGAATATCCTTAATCTGAGAATCTGAAATCCAAAATGCCCCCAAACCTGAAAGGTTTTGAGCATCCATGATTTATTTTTAGGGGAGAAGGCTGGGAGTACAGAGCTAGCTTAGTTCTGTGTCCAAAGTGTATTTATAGGAAATGTTTGCACGTAGGACAAGGAGAAAAGGAGAGAACAGGAGAAAGCCAGAGTCGCTGAGGTTGCAATCTAAAGCCTTAGCTAGAAACTCATTTGGGTCCAGCTTCAGACACATCCACTTCTACGAGGCAGGCGTTTATGAGACAACCAGGAAAATGTAAACACGCCCAGGAGATCCAATAAGTGAGATAAATAGGGTGTGAAAATGATATGGTGGTTACCTTAAAGAGTCTTTATTTTCTTGAGATGCATACTGAGACGCATACGGAAATGTTTATGGATGGCATGATAAAACTGTCTAGGAATTGCTTCAAGTAATGCGGTGCAGGGATGGAATTGGCAGCGGGCACATGTGGTTGTTGTGAGGGGACGGCGTGTGCTGGGTTTTTGTATTACTCTCCTTCCTTGGAGGTAGATTTGAAATTTTCCATTTGGATTGTGCTAAAAAGCCTGCAGTGACTCACGAGGGTGAACTTCCGGTGTCCCTCCGCGGAGTAAAGGCGGCAGTGGTGCGGCGGAGCACCGCACCTATTTGCAGCAGAGGAGCTCCAATTTGGGGCGGGTCTTCAGGGAGGCTGTGGCAGCCGCTGACCCGGCTTGAATTCTGAGCTCCTCGGGAGCGTCATTTAGTACCTGGAGCCCTGGAGCCTCCCACAGGTAGCGGTAGCCTGGGCTTCGTGGGCGAGGGAGGGGAGAAACCAGCCGGGGTCAGGGCGGCTGCATGACCACCCGGCCCAGCCTGCGCTGGCGACACAGACGTCACAGACGCACTGCTGGAAGATAGCGAGAGAGGCCCAAGCCCCAGCTGCACTTTAATTAAACGTGAAAATCCATCAAAGGCTCGGCCTCCACTGTGACTGGTTCTCCTGAGTCCCAGGTGCGGCCAGCCCGTGACTGGCCGAGGGCCAGGAGGACGGTGGGCCACAGGCTCCCAAGTCCCCTGCCTAAAATCAACAGCAGCGCCCAGCAGCCTGGCTTCTGACCCGATGCAAATGAAGTCTGGCATTTGGAGATGGTATTAAAGGTCCTAAATAAACACTTCGCAGGCAGGGTCCCAACAATCACAGCCCTGCTTTCCCCCGGGCCATTGGAACATGTATGAATGTAAGTTTTTCAGTTCACTTTTAAATTTAGCAGGTAGAAAAGATGGGGTCTGCCTGGCTATTCCAACCCATCCCGGGCAACTTTTCCTTTTGTTTGTGCAGATGCTCAGCATATGTTAAGTACCTAGGGTGGCTTTCATATGTGATGCTACCTTTATCCCCATAGGAAGTTCTGTTATCCCCATTTTACAGGTAAAGAAACTGAGACTGAGCCAGGTGAAATGACTTGTACAAGGCCCCCTCAGTTACCAAGAGGAAGAACAAGAATTTCAGTCAGTCTCGCCACTGAAGCACAAACCCAGCTCTTTGTCCACTATGAGTCCACTGGCTTTTCTGAATAGCATGTACTTGTGCCTCAGAAATAATAAATGGTGTCAAGTCAACAGTATCAATAGTAACTGTTTAATAATTTATAGTTTCTCTAGTCTTTAAAGATGTTGGCAGTCTTTTTTAGTTTTGTTTTGTTTTTGTTTGTACATTGTTCAACAAATGGGTATTAGGCAATCTTCAACTCAGTATGATGGTATAAATTTGTAATCTCAGGACTCTGGAAGGCTGAGGCAGAAAGATCTCAAGTTCGAGCCTGAGTTAGTCAATTTAGCAATTTGGCGAGACCTTGTCTCAAAATAAAAATTAAGAAAAGGCGGGGGATGGAGCACAATACAAAGGTCCTAGGTTCAATCTCTAGTGTTGAAAAAAGTAAAAAATCCTGGTAGGATTTTTCCAGGCCTACAAACTGAACCACCTGTTCCTACCACACACTGGCTGTGTAACCTGGGACAGGATGGTCATTTGGTCCAAGCCCAGCTCTTCACCTGGGGGAGGGGAGGTCACTAGCACCCACCTCACAAGGCTTTCAGGACAGGAGTGGGCACCTGGGGAGAGCTGGCCCTTGGGGCGTCCAGTCCACAGGAGCCACCCAGCCCTGCGTCTTGGTCGGGTGGCGCTGTCGTCTTGTTCACAGCCTGTTTATATTACTTCAGTTATTACACTAGCTAAAAATGTTTATGTTTATGGTAAAAAGAACATTTCCAAGAAGCCAGAAACATAAACTGAAAGAACTGTGATTCATTCTCAGGGTTTAGAGATAAGAAGCCACCTTGTCGGAAAAGCCTGGGTCGGAGGCCTGTGAACTGGTTTGTTTTTATACAAGTGAAACACTATTGTTCAGCCTGTCTGACTGTTGGTTCTCCCCCACTTATTTATTTGTCTTCGTATCTTTCACATGTAGATTTACCTTTTTTTAAAAACTGCTTTCTGAATCATCATGATGTTCTGCTCAGCATATAAAGGTGTTTTACCAGTTCTCTCAGTGAACATTTAACTTTTTTTCAGTAATGTTTTGCTGTTTTTTCAGTAATGTTTCAGCTTGTTTTGCAAACAAGGCTGTGTTTTCTATACAATAAATTTCCTAGAAGTTGAATTACTGAGTGAAAACTTCGTTAGGTCTGAGTTTGAGATCCTTCTGCCTCAGCCTCCCAAGTGCTGGAATTACAGATGTGTGCCACCACACCCAGTTTTGCAGCTCTTCTTGTCAACAATTTCATCTTGAAAAAAGACAGGGCGGAAGCTCAAAGTGATGCTCTTTGAGGGAAACTCCAAGTTCCAACCAAGTGACTGTTGAGAATGCTTCTCCTGGGTGACACATCTTTAGGCCCCCAGAAAGTTCTGGGTTCCTGCCTTTGCACGCCCTCATTCAGGACAGGATGTTCTGGAGCTGGAGGCAGAGTCTTGCGTGTTCCTGACGCCTCTCCTCTCCCAGGCCCTCCGCCTCCGCTTCCGGGAGAAGGGCTTTCTGTGTAAATGTTTAGAGACTTCACACTGCTCTGGAATGTGCGCTGGGGTGCGGAGACCCAGGTCTCTCCTCTCCTCACGCAGGAAGGTGGGCGGAGCATCCCAGAGGGCAGGGTGAAGCCACTGGTACCCCAGCCCTTGTCCCCTCTGTTCCTCCAGGCCAGGAAATAGCTGGGCCTGCCAGTGGCCACCCTGCCCTCCAGCCTTCAGCAGGGAGATAGCCTGTTAGCAGGACGATTTCCTTTTAGGGATGTCTCTTCCATCAAGCCCAGCCAACCAGAAGCAAAAAACCCAGAGACAAAGATAATAAATTACTCCTGGGGCCATAGCCAGGGAAGTGGGCAGCCTGACTCACAAGCCCTGCATCCTCCCTCTGCGTTCCAAGCACTGCCTTTCTCGGGCTTAGGCTGCTCCCTGGGAGTGACAGCCCCGCCAGGCCGCACACCAGGCCCAGCTGTGCTGTGCTGACCTCGGCCTTCGGACTGGGCTATATCCAAGCCGTCCTGCCTTTTAAAATTTTGAGCCAGGGTCTCACTAAGTTGCCCAGGCTAGGCCCAAACTTGAGATTCTCTTGCCTCAGCTTCCCAGAGTCCTGGAATTTTAGGTGTGTGCCACCAGGCTGGAATGAATTTTTTTTCTTTTTCTTCTGGCTTGGTCTTTTGAAGAGGCTCATACTTGTGGTTACCTCTGGAATGAGACACTGGGCATTTCTGCTTTTTCCAGGCTTGCAGTCTGGTCTCTAGGGACCCCTACGCCTAGCCCAGCATCCTGGAAGGAAACAGACCTAAGAGCTTGGTGACCCTGGGTACATCACTTCGTTTCTATAACTCTATTTTTCTGGTCTGCAGAATAGAGAGAAAGGGGACTTACTATCAATCTGTAGTGTTGCTAATAACTAAAGTTAATTCATGACACAGATCATGGCACACATAAAGCACTCAGGATTGCACACAATGGAGTACTACGCTGCCATAAAGAAAGATAAACTCGAGTCATTTGTAGGAAAATGGGTGTACCTTGAGACCGTAATGTTAAGTGAGATAAACCAGACTCACAAGCTTAACTATCGCATAGTTTATCTTACGTGAGAAGCCCAAATTATAAAGAGCAAAATAAAAGATAAGTAATAGGAAGTAGGGAGAAAGAGCTTTCTCAAAGGGCAAGGGGATCGATAGATGGGGGGAGGAAGGAAGGGAGGAAAAGGATGAAAAAAGGAACTAAGATGTGTTGGGTACATGGGCCAACTCCACACAGGGGAGGTAAACACTATATACTGCAACCTGTACTAGTAATATGACTACTATTGCTGTTACTTCTGGCACTCCTCTTGACCCATTTTGCAAACCAAACATTGACTATGGCTTCAGCCCTCCCCATGACCAGTGGTAATAATACAACTTATTATGTTGAGTTTGCTGTGTTCAAGAGCTTAATACAGTGAATGTTTCAGTTAAAAGAAAATTCATTATAGTTACAGACACATTACCATTAATCTCCTGTTGAGCACACTTACCCCGTTGCTTTTGTCATTCTCCGAAGCAGTTCTGGAGTCCTGTTTTGTCAACATCTTAAATTGAGCTGTCATGGCTGCCTTGATGTCCTAAATTCATTCAAAACATTAGCTTCATGGTGCTTTTGACTTTGGGAAAGAGCCAGTGGCAGATCCAGTGCATGATGTGGACAAGGACGCACTGTAACGTTTTAGGAGCCTGCATTTTTTCCCTTTTCGTGAATAAACTGATGCACAAAGTTTGACCAAGTAGCCCATAGTCAATAAATGGTGGAACCAGTATTCAAACCAGACTTGATGGTTCCAGAATCTACTTCCCTAACTCTGCTTCCCTGCCTCTCAGTGTATGCTTGTTCATTCTTAGACAAAAGTTTTCCAATGCTGTAACAGTAATGGGCATTGACTTTTCTTTTTTCTTTTTTTTTTTTTTTTTTTTTTTTGGTACTGAGGATCAAATTCATGACCTCATGCTTGCCAGACAGGCACTTATGCCACTGAGCTATATCCCTAGCCCTGGGCATTTACTTTTCTGTTTGTCCTTGCATTTAAAAATCTAAAATATTTATTTTTCTTATAATAACATTCTTTAAAAATTTGGAGCATGTGGAAGAGGAATATAAAAATATCTACCTAGGATAGTTCTTTATTTCTAATGCCTTGTGGATCAGGATGTCCTGTGTGTGTGACTACCATACAGCGGTGTAACCAGGAACTTTCCACTCAAGTTCGACAGCAGTCAGGCTGGTCTGCATCCTGTTCAGCTAGATGACTCTCGGGTGCAGGCATGTGGCTGTCACAGCAACGTGGAGCTGCTGAAGATTTCTACCTGCCGAGAGACATTCCTGTGCTATCTTGTCATGGACGCGTAACAGACAGCTCACCACACACTTATGCAGTTCTGTGCATCACACCCTGAGTCACACTGACTTTGACAAACACGGTTGACATTTTAACATATTTATTTCTGGTGTTCTTCCTGTGCATTTTGTTATGGTAGTTTTTTGTCTGTTTGCACATTGCTATTCTTCCTTACCACATTTCCTTTTACCGTGTTACCATGAACAATTCTCGAGGATAATTTTCGATGATTGTAATAGAATAATAATATTCTTCGTGAACAATGTATCAGAGATTACCCACTATTCCATCACTAGTGGGGCTGAGGTGTGTTTTTAGTTGTCATTGTGAAAACGTAGTAATAATATTTTGTAGAAATGTTTTCCCATATTTAATATTACTTCCGCAGGGTGTTGTTTCACAGGATGAAATTACTGCTTTAACATTGTGAGGTCATTTAAATTTCATGATGGATATTACCAAATTTTCTAAAAGGAATGAGCCAATCCATGTCCCCAGCAGTAGTCTGTGAGCGTGCCTATTATCTTTTTTTGCATTTATCACTATAATTTGTCTAATGGAAATGATTTTCATTGTTTTTATTTGAATGTCATTGATTACCAGTGAGGTTAAACATTTTCTTTGCATGTAACAGTCTCTGTTTCCTCTTTTGCTTTATATTTCAGTTGGGCACTAGAATAAAAATGTCTGACTTTGAACAGATTTCAAACTGTTTGCAATCGAAGGCCAAGAAAATCTGTAGAGAAGTCTGTGCAAAGTAATGTACGTAGTCTCTGCTGTCTAGTCCTCTGCTTTTCTCTGCTGCCAAGATTGGGGTTACTTTTAACTGACCTCAACTGTCCGCATCTTTGGAAAACCTCACCTAAATTCATACCAAATTCTGTGCATCTGTGATGCAGAAGTATCTGGGACTTTTTTTGAGTATTTACAATGATTTCCTCAGTTGTATTTTTCCCCCTCTTTTTTCTCCTTCTGTTTTCCTTCTCTTTCTTTTGTGTGACTTGAATCTATTTTATAAATATTTCTTGCCCATTTGAATGCACCTACTTTTTGCAACTACTTACCCATTGGTGTTTCTGACATATTTTGTTAATCATGGAAAAAGTCAGAAAAACACTTGAAATCAGGGTGTTTTAGGAAATCCTAAATGTCTGCACAGAAATACAGAACAAGCTTCCTGTGTGCTCTCTTAGCACCCGGGGCATAGTGAGACCCAAGGAAGGACCTGGGAAGTCCGGGTGAAATCTGGCAATAAATGTGGACCTGTATTTCCCCTAAAAAGATGAGTTGGATGCTTGTTTACTCTTTACTAACATTTGGAGGTGTTTGTCAATCAGACAGTGATCTCTCAGTGCTCCCCAAAGGGCGCCCTTTCCAAGTGTAGGCCAGTGGCAAGGTGCAGGCGTGGCAGTGGGACCAGAGCACCATGGCAGGTGATCCTTCCTTCCCTGGCTGGCGGATATTTTTAATCAACACAACAGGGCGTCACTTGTTCTACAGTGACCTTACAGGAAATTCATGTGGATTAAGGGAATTTAGAATGAAAATTTATGTCTGATTTTATATTTAGGAACAATAAATTAATTAATATGTCTACAGGGCAAAGTACATATTACATGCATATTAATTTGAGAAAAGCTAGGCTACAAGGGTTTCTCTTTCTGCTGTTAAGGCTCAATGCACTTTCTGAATTTCCAAAACAGGAGCAACGTGAGATGTAGTATATGGTTTTTCCAAAGCTTTTGTTGCCTATGTGATCCTGTTTTCCAAGAACCACCTCCCTCGCACAATTGTGTTCTGTAGCACTCAGTGGAGGGTGGGACAGACTGGTGCCACCCCCAGTTTCTGTGGCATCAAAGTTTGTCTTGGTCATGAATCTTAAGAAGTTGGGGGTCCTTGTACCAAAGTGTAGCATCATATTTTAAACTGGAATGCTGGTCCCTGCTTTATAAGGATTGCTTTTGAAATGCAGCCCCATACCCCCAACTCTGTGCCCACTGACAGAGCTGTCACCATTAAGGAGCAACAGAATTGGGACACCATGATCACAGGGCAGTCTTTGATGGCACTTACAATAGATTTGCCTTACAGCCCAGGGAGGTAAGACACAGCTACACTCCAGGGTCAGTGTCACACAGTCTTAGGGCAGGGTGTGTACGGGAGTGTGACTGTGTGTGTCAGATCCCAACTTTGCCACTTCATCAGCCGTATGACCTCAAGCATTTAGTTAACCCATCAGAATCATGGGCCATGGGTAATAATTTCACTCATTTACCAAGTTAGGGTAGGGATTAAAAATCATATCCAGTGTCATAACTACTTATATCAGTCATGGTCTTGGGAGGGACCAGCTGGTGTACCCTATGGAGTGATTAAAGAGAGGATCCGAGACATTGTTTTAGACACAATACCCATCACCCACAATTCAAAGAAAGAGGTTTATTTTGTCTCATGTTTCAGTCTGTGGTCAGGGGACTCCAAAGAAGAAACAGCACAACAGAGGAGCATGGCAAAGAAAAAGCTGCTCACTTCACGGCAGGCAGGAAGCAGAGAAGAGCCAGGAGGGAGATGGACCCTTCATGCGCTGTGCCCAGTGACCTTCCTTTTTGGACCAGGAGCCAACTCCCAACACCAAGCCAGCTGTAGCGCCTGCATAATCCAATGGCCTTCCGCAAGCCTCTGACTCTGAGCGTGAGACTGTAGGGGGACAGCCAGATATAAACCATAACAGCACCTCTTGCAAAGGCTGGGTCAGGCAAACAGTGACGTAAAGCACACCAAGCTTGACAAAAACAGGCAGCAGTCACTGACCCGAGGCCCAGGGGGGCAAGGGGATGGGATAGTGACCAGCAGTTACAGAGAAAGTCGTAGGTGTGGAACAGGGCTGCTCAGCAGAGACTCAGAGGAGCAAAACTGTCACTGCCAACTCATGGCCCAGCAGAGATGGGGCTTGAGGTAGTGAGAGAAATAAACATCCATGGTTTCTGACCTTCTGTTGACCAAACCCGCCATGGTAGAGTGGATTTGCAGGGGTAAGTAGACATTTAGTGCAAATGTGAAGGGCTGCGTAAGTGCTAATGTTGATTAATTAATTTCCATTTTCTTCCTTTGGTCATAAGAAATTATATAGCATTTCTCTTATTCTCTGTGTAACTTTTGGGAAACTGAAAATAGTTTAAGCTTACAGTGCCTTGGCTTTCTCTCTGTCTACATAGGAGATCCTGTTAGTCCATTCGCATCGTGTGGAAAGTAAGTGAATACAAGTAAGACACAATAGTGCCTAGTATGAAGTGGGTACTCAATAGATGTGAAACAGCAAGCGATTTCCCTTCTTCATCATTTCAATGAGACGTCAGTGCATGCATTCAGCTTTATCATGAGGACTGCACACACACTTACATAGAAGGAGTTTTTTTCCTCTCAGCTCTGGCCCTCCCTCAAGAAGTTCAATACCTCTCTTATCTTGTGACTTGGAGTCGTTGAGTCTCCTTTCTAAGAGTCTCCTTTCTTAGAAGGAGACTCAACCCAGAAGTCCCCATACATTTTTCTGATCCTCATGGTAGCTCCTCTGTAATGTACATGGTACAACTGAACAGTTGTTTCCAGTCCCTCTCTATAACCTGTGGTTAGCTCAACCCATTAAATCTTTGTGCTAAAGCACTGCAAACTCTGCTAGCGTGTGCCTCGGCCACCTCCCTCCTGACAGGCCTGTACAGGGCTGCTCTGAGGTTCTGTCCAATTTCTTTCTTTTCTCTGTCTTTTCTAAGGCTTCGTTGTGGAAACCCTGCACCGCTGTGCCGTCACTCCTGCTCCTGTTTCTGTGTATCACAATGGTGTAGGAGGGGAAGGAGGAATCCTTTTTTCCACTTTTGCCACCAGCAGCCTGAATCTTTGGCTTTGAAATCAGCAGGAGAGTGATAACGTGACCCAGTTAGTCCTCTAGCAGGTGATGAGAACCTCTATAGCCCTCCAGGGAGCTGATCCTCAGAGGAGGCTACACAGTGATCGCTGGAGTCCCCAGCCTTCCCCGTGTCCAGTTCTGACGTGGTGCAACAGGCAGTATCTGGGTAGATACTTGAAGTGTGTGCTTAATGTTTATTGATGGGGAGAAATTTATATTTACGTTGACCAGACCAATTAAGCCTGTTCCTTATGTTTTAAATAAGAGGTTCTATGTGTATTTCATGGGATTTTCCATACTAAGCAACATCTAAAAAATCTAGTAAAGGCGTTAAGACTTACCTACTCAAGTACATCACTTGTTTGCACTAAATAGGTTCACCCTCAGGTTCCATTGGCCTCAAAGGTCCAGCTGACCTAGCCCTTCTAGTTTCAGGCTTGGTGGCGTGGCCTCTCTTTACATCTTGCAGCAGACTTGTTGGGCAGTGTAAACATGACATCTAAAGTAGCTTTCAGAGGAGTCTAGACCCTTTCCCCACCCACTCTCACCAAATACACTGTCTTCTTTTACAGAAGGACCAACTCACCTTTTATCAGTTATGGAAGACCCCGTGTATGGGAAACTGAGAATTGGTTCCCAATTTCCAATTTATTCTGGGGATCTTTTAGCGTTTCTTATAAACACGCACCCCATACTGCAACCCCATTAGCTCACTACTGTGAGCTGTGTGTATTGTATGCACACTGATTTAGCAAACACGAGCTATGATTTCAGCCTGCAGTACTCTCGTCTTTGGATGGCGGGTTAGGGCAGGATATGCCAGGGTGCTTGGGGGCAATGGACTCATGATTTGAGGAGATCAGACAATGTGTTGCAGGGTTGCTGGTGTAAAGGGGCCCAGCCCCCTGACGATGCTGAGGAAGGGACCAGGGCCCCAGGAAAGGGGTCTAGTCCTGAAGGGATTCAAGTGTCTGCTTATTTTGGCTGAACCAGGAGGAGGGAAGAGAGAAAGTACTTGGTCCTGAGTGTTACTGAGTCTTCCGCTGTTGGGCCATCTTTCATAAGCGTGGGGATGGCAGCTGGCCAGGGCCTTGTGCCGATAATGAAGTGGGGACTGGAGAGGCTGCTGAGAGTAGAAAGCAAGCTCTGATTTAGCCCCATTCGAGGCAGTACGGGTGGCCCTGCTCACTTCCAGCTGTGGAGCTTGATCATCGGGAACCTGGCCAGGGCACTTCGGACACGTGGCAGAACCCAGAGCACCTTTGAGCCTGGCACCTGACCCTGGGTGTCCTCGTCCTTTCTGGAACTTAATAACCCATTGTCTGCAGTCACTGAAGAAGGCTGCAGAGTAGACCCTGTAATGTGCTCGACATGGTTCTCTCATGGTCTGTACAGGGACAGTAGTGAACATCACTCACATGTGTCAAGTTTTGCAGTTTACAATGGAAGGAATTTGGGTTGTGTCAACTACCAGCTGGGTATCTCTGGCATCGCTCACTTAAATCTTATTAGCCTCAGCTTCCTCATTTATAAAGAGGGATAATAAAAATTTGTCTTGCCCATTTAGCTGTTTTTTCATTAGCAAGGTATGGGTTTTTCTTTCTGAAAAGAAGGAAGAGGCAGGATGAGGAGAGAGAAACAGACAGAGATTGAGGAATTTTTGAGGAAGTGAAATGGAACTGGGACAGATCTACAGGGAAAATCAGAATAAATTTATAGCAGGAGAGGTGAAAGAGAACATTCTCTTCCTCGGGTTGTCTGAAATCACACAATGTACCTTTTAGTGGACATTGAAATTCCTTTGTTGAATGCAAACCACATTATAATTATGTTTTTACAGGTTACAGAAGTAGCGCATGCTTCTCGCTGTGTGACCTCAAGCTCACCGTCCTCCTAGATAGAAATTTAGAAAAAAATTAACTACGAAGACAAGCATTAAATTGAATCATAGTTTTTATACTGTTACTATTTAGTTGTTTTCTTCTCATTGTTCATACATCTAATATGTTAATGCTAGAATTAGAGTCATGCTCTAAGACCCAAGATTTTTCAGTGTTATTTGTAGATACTTTTTAGCTTTATTTCCTTGCAAAATTAAGATTGTGTTGTATATCCGATAGGATTCTCCAGAGAAATAGAACCAATGCAGGGATACATAAGAAAAGATTTATTTTAAGGAGTTGGCTCAGATGATTGTGAGGTTGGTAAATCCAGAGTCTGTAAGGCAGTCTCCCAGGCTGGAAGTACAACACAGGCAGGAGTCGATGCTGTAGTCTTGAGGCAGAATTGGGAAGTCTGCTTTTGCTCTTAAAGGCTTCAACTGATTGCTTGGATGAGGTCCGTTCTCCTTGTGCAGTGTTATCTCCTTTACTTAAAGTCAACTGATATTAATCACATCTACAGAATACCTCCACGACAATATCTAGATTAGTGTCTGATTAAATAAATGGATACTTGCCAGTTGTAGTGGTACACGGCTGTAATCCTAG
>RJWM01038456.1:0-16736 GCA_004363535.1 Dasyprocta punctata | reverse complement strand
ATATATATATATATATATATATATATATTAGGGATCCTCAGAGAAACACATCTCTATGTTCCTCAGCCCAGAGAAGTGACAAGTGACCCAGCCTCCCTGATGACATCTGGGCCTGCCACCTACTTCAAGTCCAGGGACTGTCTCTATGCCTCAGTGTCAGGTGAGATTCTGGGCCCCAGTTCAAGCCTAGGAGACTCCTGACAAGCTTTGAGGCAAAGAGATCAGTAATTTAGGAGTGAAGTGGGATCCCTGTGGCCCGGCTGGTGACCCGACAGGACTCCATGTGAGTGAGAAAGACAGACCCGCCTCACTGTCAGCTGCTGGACGACTCATGCTGTGCACACAACTCAGGGACAATACCTATGGAGAGAGTGTCCCCTGCACCACTGGGACTCTGGCTCCGGCTGGCTGGCACAGGCAAACCTCCAGAGGACCCAGGTGAATTTATGAGCCATCAACCAGGCCATTGGTATCACCCTGGTTGTTTGTGGAAATGATGGAGACGTTGGTCTGGATCCCTGGCCTGGAGGGTGGCAGTCACACCGCGTGCATCCATGACCTGCACTCCACAGTCTGTGCCGGCTGAGGGCCCGGGTTGCGCACACCCTGCCCTGCCCTCCTCTCCATCAGTTTCAGGATGAAGGAGAATTTGTGGCCCAGAGGAAGGAGGCCTGGGGGCCACGGATGGAGGCCCTTGGATGGGGAGCAGGGGCTCACAGGGCAGCTGAGGTCCCAGCCTTGGCTGCCTCCGAGTCTGGTGGCCCACCTGGGATCGCTCTTGGGCCAGTCACCTTCTGCTAGAGCTGGATGGATTTGGAGATGAGGGAGTACCCCAAGGGCAGGGGAGCTGGAGGTCTCTGGTTTTGCCAGCCAGGAACACCGGGCCGTGACCACTCCTGCCCACTGACTCTGACATCTTCCTACCACCCACGTTCCCCATGGGCAGCAGACATTGGTCACCAGAGAAACGAAAGGGTCGTCTGTACAGGCACAGGTCACCCTCATGCCACAGGAAGTCTGGAAAGTCTCTTAGTTCTGAAAAGTGGCCTTTTGCTTCTCCTCCAGGAATTTTCTGCTTAGATGTTGCCTTTAAAAAATGCCACTGGGGCTCCGGGTCTGGCTCCCAAGGGTCCACTGAGCCAGAGGCTCTAGTGAGAGCCCAGTGTGACCAGTCACAGCGGGGAACAGGGTCCCTGGAAAGTGGGGGCCAGAGAGTAAAGTGTCCTCTTGGGGTGGGGTGTAGCCTGGCTGAGACCCTTTCTTCCTAGAGCTCAGGGACCCGTGTTCAGACACTGGTTCGCCTCTTCTCCCCCAGAGTCCTGGGCACTGGGAGCGCTGTGTGTCTTCTTCCTGCTCGGAACAGTCCCACTTTGTCTGGGGAGGCGGTGCTGCCCGTGGACTTGGGCCGCTGCAGTTTTTCTCCCTGGCTTGGACCAGGAAATGGGGGAGGAACATGAAGCGGTTTGGGAGGAGTGGGGGTGGTGGTGGAGTGGGCAAAGAAATTAATTTTATTTCTTCTTTTTAAAGACAAACTTGGGATAGAAATATTGCAATAAATATGCTCCTGTGTTTGTGTGTGTTTTCTCAGCTGTAAAGAAAATACGGAGAAATTCCATTCTGTCTGGGTTCCAGCGTCTCGGAGACTCACTGAGGCTTTTTATGTGAGGGGAGGCGGCTGGGGCAGGCAGGCCAGACAGGGAGGCCTTTCTCCCGGGGACACCGGGAAACCGAGGACTGCTGGAGTGAGGCCTGGGGCCGGGCTGGCGTGGAGAGCTGGGGGAGTGGTGGTGGTAGGGGGATGGAAACTGGTGTAGGCCAGGTCACAGCCCTGTATCAGATATCGGGTGGTCATCAAGGAAATGATTTCCTCTGGAGACCATTGTCAGGAGGCATGGGATGGGAAAGAGGGCACGCACAGGCTTTCCAGCCAAGCAAGCTGTGTGTGTGTGTGTGTGTGTGTGTGTGTGTGTCTGCGTGTGAGCCTCATAGCTGGGGACAGGGGCACCCTTCACCTCCACATCAGCCAGACCCCATGCCATTGTTGTCTACTTGATCACAGCCATAGCCTCAGCCAACCATGGGGTTGAGCAGAAAGTTGACCACTTGCCCTGAACTCCTCTTTCGGCAACATGTGCAGCAGAGACCCTGGGGCCCAGGTTCTGGTCCCCTTCGGGCACCTACTGCTCAGTCACACAGGACCCACCCCACGGCCACTTCACAGATGGAGTGAGACATGGCGCCAGTCAGTCCCCTGGGCTCCATGGCAGGCTCTGGGTCTTGGATGTGTACCCACCCAGAGCTGGCACACTCACTCCGATTCCTCTCACCTGCCTAGCAGGCCTGACTGGGCCTGGAAGAGAGTTTAGAGGCTTCCTGTTCCAGGCTGAGGATTGGGATAGATGATTTTCCATAAAGAATAAAACTGCTTTTGTCCCAAAACCAACGTCACCACCTTCCCAAACATTTGGTAAATAGGGAAATGGGGAAAAAAGTATCGCCATGGTCTTCTAACCCAATCATCAGTCATGCTTTGGTAACTTTTCTTCTAGTCTTTTTCCTTGGGCATCTACTTGGCTACTCATTTCTATAATTGTCACCTTTTTGCCTCCTACTTATGTTTTTCCACAGAACACAGTGGACCCAGTGACTGTTTTTTGCTCCTTCTGAGCAGAGGACGATGGCTTATTGCCCTCAGGGCCTCTCTGCCAAGGATCCAGCCCCGGCAGCACAGACAGGGTCCTCAGCCTCTCTGTGGAAGCATGTGCCCATTCCCTCACAAGGAGGTCCATTCCCTCACTGTGACGCTCTAACAGTGCTCAAGATCTTCCAAGATGGAGTGGAAAGAGCCCCGTCCTTTTCTAATCTCCATCCATGGCTCCCAATATCAGGGGACACAAAATACAGCCATACTTCTTTCACAGGACCCATGACAGGTCTTCAGGACCCCGACCTGCCACTCTGCCTGTGGTTCTCTCATGTGGACATTCCTAGTCCCTTCAGCCAGTCTTCCTTATGTGACTTCCAGGCCTCTTTTTCCTTCCCAGAGTCACAGATGGCCAGAACAAGGACAGATCTCAGCAATCATCAAGTTCAACTCCTTCATTTTATAGACGAAGAAACTGAGGGCCAAGGAGGTTGTGAGCTCCAGTCAAGGCCACACAGAACACTGGAGGTAGAGCTACAACTGACCCACATTCTAGGGCCTGGGTCTTATAATCCCAGCATCCATGAGCTTCGAGGGGTGAGGACTGTACAGTTCATTCTCCAGTCTCCCTGGTACCCTGTGTGGCACCTGGCATAGACAGAAGGTGCCAGGAAGTGGCTACTGAAGAGAAAATTCACAGAGGCCTAAGCATCTCAGAGTCATTAGTCCTGGGCCTTGGAGGGAGGAGATGTAGGTACCACATGGTGCCTATCCCCGTGATGCTGACCCCCCTGACTGCTGGTGAATTTCAGCTGCCTGCTCCTGGGGTGCATGGCTGTGTTGACTAGTGATGGTTACTTAGAGGGCATGTGACTTCAGGAAGAAGCTTGCAGTCCATATGTAGCCCAATGGAGTGAGAACCAGCATGGATCCTCCCAGGGCTCACAGGAGAACCTATGTTCTCCCTAGAGTCAATTTTAAGACTCTCTTTCTCAAGTCTGCTTTCAGTGATGTCACACTGGTAACTTGCAGTGGGCATGTTTACACCATTGTAATTGGCAAATGCTGTACAAGAGAGGAGAATTTTGTTTTCTTTCCTTTTTGATCTCGCAATGGGAAGTAACTCACAGTAACTACAGAGAAGGCTGGAGGATAACAGGCTTTTCTTTTTGTCCACCTAATGAAGACTCATTCTCCATCCATTGCTCCATCCTGCTTATGTCTCTGAGTCCACTGAAGATAGCTCTGAAACCAAAGCCAATCTATCAGCCCTAAGGCAGAGCTGGGTCTTTATCTTCATGTCATGTCCCCTGCCCAGTCTAAGCCAGCCACATTGGTGTGGCCTTGGTGAGCATTTGCTGGCTGCTTGTTTGTCTGCCTGTCCTCTTCCAAACCTTGGGGACAGCGTCTGCTCCACAAAGCTTCATCCATCATCCCTGCCCCTTCATTCTGCCTCTCAACTCTGCCACCTCCACGCCCACTTTAGCATTCAACTTTCTCTTCTCATTTTCTACTTGCTGGCTTTGCCTTACCATGTAGATTATGATTTCCTTGGGGTTGAAAATCAAGACGCAAACTTGAAAAAAAAATTTACTCTGTCTTAACTCAGTCCTGGAAACAACAGAAAATGGTATGTGACATGTCCTTATTGGATGGGTGAGTGGACGATAGAATTTGATAGATTGGCAGGACCAGTACAATTCACTAGTGACTAAAAGGCTCTGTCACTGATTTAAATCACAGAGGTGGGAGGGGAAGGAGCCCAGGGTCCTGGCTGCAGGGCTCCAGCTCATCACTTTTTGCAGGCTAAGGGCTTACAGAGCCTGTTCTTGTATCATGCACTCAAGGACAAGACCCACCCAACATCTGTGCAGAAAAGTGGTGGCCTGTGGACTTGACATTGGGATTCCAAAACCAGCGCAGAGAAAGGACCAGGAGCACATCTGGCCAGAGTGGGCCCAAGTGCAGCTGGAATATCCCACATCATGGTGAGGGTGTGGACAGGGGCAACTGAGAAGCTGACTCCAGTCCTTGTTCTGCCCTAACTCACTGGAGAACTCACCCGAGGGCTCAGCTCAGTCTTCCCAGATGTAAACTGGAGTTGGAATGCAAGATTGATTCCCAGGAAGACTGTGAGGGTAGCCTTTGTGGGTGCCATTCTCCTGTATATTTCCTTTTGTCCCTCTTTCCCCCAAAGTTCTGAGTTTCTCTCATCTCTCTCCGTATCTTTGATTTCTTTATTCAAAATTTATCTCTGGTTCTGTCATCATAGAAACATCTTAAAACAAGTTCCACAAGCATTTGCCTTCTTCCTAGGTAATTCAGTGGGTCCTCTGGGGAAGGTATTGGCAGTAGGTAGGGATGCTGCAGAGAAATCCTTCAAGTTTTGTGTGTGTGCGCGGGGGAGATGAGGCTGCTCCCAGAGGCAGCACCCAGGATCCTGTGGGCTTGGAGTCCTCACCATGACCTACTAAAGCATGATTACTCAGCTCTGAAATGGGGACAGCTGGGAGCGTCAGGAGGTGCTAGGGGAGGAGCCAGGTCCAGGTGGTGGAACTGAGAGAAAGAAAGTAAGATATGGGGGTCTGGGGTATAGGGGCTGCAGGTCATACTTTGACCCTGGCTGCTCAGTCCCCTTTGCTAATGTAGCCTCAGCCTTGTCTCCTAGCTGTGAGCTCTTTGGGCTCTGGGCTGGGGTCTGGACCTGCCCTGTCCTCTCTTCCTTTCACTCATGCAGTTTGATCCTCCCAGAACACGCTTAGCATCTGACCTTCTCTGAGGCTCAGCACAAATGCTACCCTCTGGAAACTTTCCCTGGAACTCTGCCCTGACACTCTCCTTTCTGCACTTGCCCCTTATCATTTCTTGTTGTTAGGACTATTTTATTAACAAATATATCCTGCCTCGAGGTCTCTCTCTCTGTCTGTCTCTGTCTCTCTCTCTTTTCTTGTACCGGGAATTAAAATTAAGGCCCTCATAAGTCAATTGGACTTTCAATCTCTTAAATTTTTATTTTTATTTTTAATTTTGTGACATGCTTTTGCTAACACACTGAGTTGCCTGGGCTGGGCTTGAATTTGCAATCCTCCTGCCTCAGCTTCCCAGAGGCCAACCACTTATAGGACTGGAGATGGCCAGGGAGGAAAGCACTGTGTGGTGGGAAGAGAGTGATTTTGGAGTCAGACAGATCTGGTTCAGTCAAAGCTCTAACCCATATACTTGAGCATATAACCTTGGCCCAGTATTCGGCCTCTGCAGGGCTCAGTTTCCTTACGTCTGAAGTGCTGGTGGGATGGATGGGTTGCTGTGGGAATGAACTGAGAGGCTGCGTGGCTTCCGTGAATGTTGTTTCCTTCCTGAATCTTTGCAGCTAGAGCCCCTTGCTGAGGGTAGAGCATACCTGTGTCATGCATGGCCACCCCTGCACCCAGCCTAACATGGGCCCTGACTGCCCCCGGGCATTGGGCTCAGCCAGCGCATGCAAACTCGGCAGGAATGACACCCACATCCCGGCTATGCCATTTGATCATCCACAACAGCCAGCGAAGAGAACACCCTGCCATCTCTGCTGGGCAGGTTTTGGGTTCAATAGTCACCTGAGACTGGGCATAGGATGTGGGTTTAGGTAACACTGTGGTCTATTAAGTGAGAGCCTAATGCTGCCCCCTCTGTCCCGGTGACACAGGCTTGTCACAGAGCTTCTCTGTGGTCACTGGGGACAGGCATTCCTCTCTACTTGCAGAATCTATTCAGTTTTATGCACAGGACCAACTTTAAGAAGAGCCTGCTATGGGCTAGGAATTGTATTCGGAGCTGCATGTAGACTGCATCACCTCCTTAAAACAACCTTGTAAAGATGGGTGTTGCTAGCCATGCATGGGGTACACGCTGTAATCCCAGCACTCTGGGAGGCTGACATAGGAGGATCCCAAATTCTAGCCCAGCCTGGATGATTCAGAGACTTAGTAAGACCCTGTCTCAAAATAAAAAATAAAAAAGGGCTGGGATTTAGCTCCATGCAAAGGCTGTGGGTTCATTTCCAAGAACTTCAAAAAGAAAGAAAGAAATCACCCTTTCTTAATACATAGTGAGACAACTTCTCAGAGAGGCTAAGTGACTTGTGCAAAGTCACATGAATAGTAAATGGCTGGGTTTTCTCTGGAATCCAGATCTCGTGGCTACAAATTCCATGGTCTTCCTCAACATTTCTAGTCCCTCTACATTTCTTCGTTTTACTCACTCATTCCGTTATTTAGTCAACAAACATACTCATTGAAGGAGGGGATGGGAGGTGTTCTCTTGGATCTCAGGTTCAGAGGGACTTGGGGGCCAGCAGAGGGTTTATGTCCCTAACCTGTTTACAATTAGGAAACCCAGTACCAGCTCCAGTTCAGCCCGGGATACAGAATGTCTGAAATTCTGGCAGGTGGGGGGACGTTCCTCCTGATGGATTAAGGGTCCAGTCTGGCGGGGGCAGCCTCTAGCTGGGCCTAACTCACTCTTGGGTCTTCTGTCAGCAGCCAAGGGTGCTGCCAGGGTTCTGAGTGCTGTCCTCCCTGGAGCTTGGACTCTTAGAGTGGACATGGTGGCTCTTCTCTGTCTGTAAGGCAAACTGGCCACAAGCTCCAAGAAGGTGACCACTACACATACCAGTGCTGTGTGGCAGCTGCTGGTTCCCTTCCAGATCCTGCAGGGTGAGGTTTGAAAAGGGAATCGACTGCTCCGGACCCAGCGCCTGCACCTCTGCTGAGCCTGCCGAAGACAACTCCTAAGCTCTCCATGGGCTTCTGTGGCCTTTCTAGTGTCCCACACTGCCTTTCAAGGACCTTGCCTTGGACTCTGCCACTTTCTGTGCTGCAGATCTCAGAGGGCAGGACAGGTAGCCCAGGGAACGAAGTCCTTTCTGAACTTTGGAACTCTCCACCGAGCAGCTGTCTCAGCCTCCCTGACCAGGGGCCAGGAGATTGTGGGTCCAGCAGCAGAGTCAGAACTGACCGTGGTTAGGGCCTGGTGGTGCAGGCTCTGCTTGTGGGGTGCCCAGACCCACCTCTGGGCAGACAGCATAGAAAACACTGCAGGAGACATACATTTCTTTCCTCTCCACTCACCCTGCTTGGTCCCTTCCCTATGGATGTGTGTTCCCCCTAGTGACATCTTTGACTTGGATCTGCTGTGATAACAGATTTGCTGTTCCTCATCTGCTCTCTGGGGTCCAGTTGGGACCCAGGCCCTTTGCAGTTTCCTGAAACGGCCTCTTCTCAAGCTTCCCATGAGACAACTTGGAATGATAGAGGATGAACAATCTGATTTCAAATCACTGACTGAAAACTTGCTAGCCGGGTGACCTTGGGAAAATTTCTCGTCTTCTCTGGCTAGAATCTGCACGGGTGAGGACTGTGGAGATTGCTGATTTCCAGTTATAAATGGGAGGGACAGTATAATGAGTTCCTGTGGCAGCTTGCTCTAAACTTTCTCTGGTTCCCTCCAAGCCAACCCCCAGGGTTTCTATGGCTGCTGGGAACTCATCCTGTTGGGAGGGCTGCAGGAGGGGCTGGGAGGAAGGTAGCTGGTATAATATGGGAATTTCTTTTCCTGAAGTACTTGGGATCGAACTCAGAGCCTTCACATTGAACTACATCCCCAGCCCTTTTCAAATTTTTAAATTTTAAGACAGGGTCTTGCTGAGTCACTCAGTTGCCCAAGCTGGGCTTGAATTTGGGGTACTCCTGCCTCAGCCTCCCAGAGTGGCGTTACAGGCATCTGTCACCCTGCCCAGCTTCACGCAGGGATCTTAAATGACAGAGTGCTGAGCTTAGGTGGAAAGGGGCAGCCAGAGCACAGGGAGCTTGGCCTGTGAACCTCACCAGAGAGAATGAATACTCCCAGAACACAGCCCAGCTCCTTCCATTGCCACATGACTTGCCATGGCTCTGTTTGGTCATGTCACCCCTCTGTCCCCACGCCCTGGGCCCCCAACACCTCCTAGCTGCTTTCTCAGGGCTCTTATACTCACTGTACCTCCCTGTGGCACACACTTTCGAATCTCTCCCTCCTGGCCACCTCTCATCACTTCAGTCACAGGTCAAATGTTCCTTCCTTGGCCACTCTGTTCCCCTTCCTCCTTCCCTGCTCCCGCATCACTCTCGCCCTTCCCCAAGTTACTTGGCTTTCAAAGTCTGGTCCTGTTCTGTGTTTGTCTGTTGTCTCTTTCCTAGCAGGAGACTCACTCTGTATGGGCTCCATCTGCTTGTGGCTGGCACAAAGTATCTGCTGAATGAATGAATGAATGAATGAAACAGAAGAAAGAGATGATGTCTCTTGTCAGTCAGTCTGGGGACAGAAGGTGTGCTAAGCCTGAGAAAAACCCTAATGGTAGGGTCACCCTACAGGTGGCAAGGCCTTCTGACCTTGGCCCTGCAAGGGAGCTCAGGAAGGAACCAACTGAGTGGGTGCTGTCTGGGAGCCTAGAGCCAGTGTGGGCTGGCGAAACAGAGACAGTACCCAGGAACAAAAGAGGACTCCGCACTGGGCCATGAGCCTGAGGGAGGCTGCCACTCCAAGGGCTGGGAGTGAGAAGGGTCCAGGTGTGGGAGGGGCAACCTCCACCCTGGGGCAGCACTTACCAAGGATGGGGGCGAGACAGCGGCTATTGCTGGCTCAGAGCAAATGCATGAAGGGTGGGTCCTGGGATGAGCTTGGTTCAACAACATCGGCCTCTCCCTGACACCTCTGTCCTTCCCTGCTGTGAATTCTCAGGAGCCCCATATGGAAGTGGGAACCACAGCAAGGATCCATGGCTCCAGGTTCACCTACCACCCTTAGGACATCCATGGGGCACTGCTCTCTCGGTGCAAAAGCCCTGGTAAGTGGAACTAGACCCTCTTCTGTTCTCAGCCTGCCGCTCCAGCCTGGAGAACTTGGATGTTTTCTCTGCATTAATTTCAGACTTTGTGTAAATATGAGAGCTGGGGTTTGGAAATGAGCATTGCTTAGCCCAAACTTTCCACCAGGCACAAACCCCTGTCCTGGGGCCTGGATCCTGGGCCAGTGGAGCTGAATTCGCTCCACCGACTGCCAGGATGGCAGGGGACTGGGCTAGGGGACCAGCATGACTCCCTGGTGGCTGCCCTGGCTGGGAATTGAGCCAAGGTTGCTAAACAGTCCTTCATAAAAGTTTCTGAAAGCTAAGGGTCCTGGTGGGACAGCTTCTTGGGAGAAATGGCCATTGGGGTTGTAGAGTTATGGCTGAATTCCTAGGAAAGCAGAGACCCAGGCACCAGGGATTTGGCTGAAAGAAAATAAAGGATGAGCTGAGCACGGTGGCCCAGACTTATAATTCCAGCATTGTGGGAGGCTGAGGCAAACAGATCATAAATTCTAGCTGTGTCAACTTAGCAACTTAGACCCCATCCCCAAACAAACAAACAAATGAAAAACAAAAATCCCTGGGTTCAGTCTCCAGTACAAAGGAAAAAAAGCAAAAAAAAAAAAAAAAAAAAAAAAAAAAAAAAAAAAAAAAAAAAAAAAAAAAAAAAAAAAAAAAAAAAAAAAAGAAAAGAAAGAAAAAGAAAATGAGGGATGATCAATCTGATTCCTTAAACTTTGGGGACAGATGCTCAGATTCTTAGAGTTTATCCCTGGGAGTCATTCAAAGGTGAGAAAGGTAGTGGGGTATTTGGAGTCAAAGTTCATTCTCTTGACCCTAATTTGCCCTTGATTCCCAGGCTTGGGAAGGACCTCACAGAAAGTGGTCACTTAATTTCTTTGGAAGTCACGTTTGTGTTTGAGTGCCGGCAGGAGCCATGGACACAGAAATTAGGAAATGCTGCCCATGCACATGAGATTTTGTGCACCATTATAGGGGATCCACAGAACAGCCCTTCTATGAGGCAAAGAATTAACCTCATCCAAAGGAAGCTTGACCTTTGCTCCCAGCTGCCTCCTTAGGAGGTCCTGACCAATGAGGGTTTATTTTCCTAGAGTCTTGGGCCATACTAGACAGGCTAACAGTGGGATTTATGGGGGTGTTCTTGGGCCATGAGTGCCAGCCATGTTGGCCACCCTCCATGTTTGTGTGACCCACCCCCAATAAAAACCCCGGATGGGAGATCTCCCTGGGTCAGCAAGGCTCTCTGTGTCACACACACTGTGGCTGGCGAAATAAGTGTTATCGCCATGACTCTGGCAGTGGGGGAAAGCAGAGAGCTACAGCTCGTCTCTCCTGGACTCTGCCCCACGTGCTCTTTATTCTGCTGACTGCTATCTCTACCGTGCTCTGGGAGCCACCACAGCTGTCTGCACAGTGGCTGTGCTGAATTCTGGGAGTCCCTCCAGGAAATCAGCAAACCAGAGTGTGGTCTTGGGGACCTCCTCAAAAGGCACCTTCCGGCTCTGTCAGTCCGTGTGTTCTGCCCAGGGTGGCTCAGTATTGGCAGAAGGACAAGACCTTTGCACCCTGGCTGCCCTTCATTGACACTGCTCTCCCCTCCTGGCAGCACACCCTTTCCGGCCCTCCGGTGGCAGGAACATGCCTTTCACCAGGAAAAGCTCCAAGCATTGCTTGGCTTTCCTCCCTGCCTCCTCTCTGCTCTTGACCGTCCCCACGTGGACGCTCTGGCATAGATGCCGAGGAGGCTCTGCAAAGGAACAGTCTGTGCACCTAGTCCAGGGCTCCCTGGATGGGCTGGAGGGCTGAGCTGAGAGCAAGGGAGCCTCTGGCAGGGAGGACCAGAGCTGCTGCCCGCTGCTGGGCAGATTTGAAGAAGGTGCTATTTGAGCTGAGCCTGCTACACGGGTACCGTGGCTGTGTCAAGGCAGGACAAATGTATTCTACAAGGAAAGAACTGCATACACATAAGCATGGGGAAAAGAGCGGGTCCAGGTGGTATAGATCAAATACAGTTAGAAACAAAGCTGGACCAGGCCTGGAAGAGCCTTCATGAATGTGTTTTCTTCTCTAGGAAATGAGAAAGCTCTGGACATTCTGAGGAATGTGTTTTCAGGAGGAAACCACAGCCTGCACCATCTTTGTTTGGCTGACTCCTCCTCCATGAAGTCCTCCTAGATGTCCCACTGTGGTCAAGCTCACCACTGTCTTTTATTCCAGCAGGAACATCTGTCTGCCTCTGCGAGCAGGCTGTGCTCATGGGGGGCTGGATTTCACCCAACGTTGGCTGTCCCCACTCCATGATGACCACCCTGCCACTCCCCCTTGAAGACACGATCCTAAGTCAGGCATTATCTGATTCACCACTCAATATTCCCGGATAAAGCACACTGTCCTATTTTAGATCCAAGGCAACTGAGATTCAGAGGGACCAATAGCTTAGCTCGAATCCCATGGCCAGTGAGTGGCAGAGCCAGAAAAAAACACAAGTGGGTATGACTCTAGAAGCTGTGCCATTAAACTATTACCCTGTTCCTGTTTCCCAGCTAGGGGCCAAGAGCAGGGGCCAGGAACTGGGGCTGGCGCCCGTTGGAGGTTTGTCATACTTTCTACAGAATCTTAGCTTTATTTGAATCACAGTTAAGGGGCTGGCGGAGTAGCTAAGTGGTAGAGAGCTTGCCTACCACGTGCAAGGCCCTGGGTTCCATCCCCAGCGCTGCAAAAGACAAAACAGAATCCAAACAACAGCAACAACAGCATCATGGATTGACGACCATTTGCTGAGAGCTTGCTAAGGAAGAGTTCTTGGATTGGATTCAGTGTCCAAGTTCAGAGGAAGAGATCAGCACAACCCAGGCTGTAGAAAAAGGCCCCAAACTCTGAGAGAGACAGAGAATCCCTCAGAAGACTCCCCCCAGATCCCAAGTGTCTCAAAGTTCAGCCAAGAACTGCGAACACCGGCAAGCTTCCCAGTCTCTCTGCTTCCTTCTCAAGGTCTCAACACGCCTCTTCTGGCTGTGACCGCCCCTTGCGAGGCTGGCAGGGTCATGGTACCCAAGAGCCTCCCTGCAGGTCACCCTTGCTGCTGGAGACTCTCTGTTCCTCCCACTTCCTCCCAGCCTGTGCTCCTCTAACCACATCAGCCTCACAAGACAGCTACCTTTTTTATTCTTCAAAAGACTGATTCTTTTCTGTCTGAACTTGTCTAAAATTACCCATTACATAAAATTGACCATCATAATAACTTTCAAGTGTCCGTTCAGTGGCATTTAGCATCTGCACCGTTATGCCACCATCACTGCTATCCATCTCCCCAACTCTTCATCTTGCAAACCTGAAAATCAGTATCCATTCAATAACAGCTCTTCCCCTCCTCCCCGCAGCTCCTGGCAACCAGCGTTTTGCCTTCTGCCTCTATGAACTTGATTACTACCTTTCTTTCTGAGGAAGGAAATCAATAATTTTCCTCATACTCTATCTAATTGTGTTTATGTGCAGTTGCCACTGGACAGCTTCCAGGGCTCTTTCCTGGAGTGCTTTATATGTCACACAAAGCCCTCACATGCCCAGGGGCCTCCCAGGGGCCACCCTGCCCTCAGCACCCCCCACTAGTCAACAGGAGACACCATCACACACTCCACACAGGAACTGCATCTTCATGGGGTTGGGCTCTAAAGCCCCACAAAGGGTGACAGCAGGTATCATCAACCGCCACTCCCTGAAGACCTCTTAGAAAGGCGCCGTGTTAGAAAGCCCCGTACCCTCTCCCAGGAGTCCAACGCAATCATCGTTCACCCTTTGCTGCACTGGACTATTGCTCTGAGTTGCAGTGGAAAAGAGTTGGTTTGTTCCATCGCACGGGAATACATGTCCTCAAACACCAGACATGAGACCCCAAGGTGCCCCACCATGGGGGGAATGAAGGAGCTGGGACCACCTCTGAGAGCAGCAAACTGAGGCTTTTTGTCTCTGGCTTACTGTGTTCACACAGCCTGCACCACAGCGGTCTCTCTCGGTGATGCCACGGTGCCCTGTAGCTGAGCCTCAAAGCCAGCTGAACTTGATGGTAGCGGCTGTGCTGATTTTTTTTTCCCTGACAGGAAAATTCCCTCAGTGCTGCATCAGCAGTGAGCAGCACTGGGGCAGAGATGGGGCTCCCTGCACCACTGGGACACCAACTTATCACTGCAGATGACTCGCTCCAGCCTTGAGGGCAGGGAAAGCTTCCCGGTTCTCCTTTTTTATCCCCTGTGTGCCCAGCACAGGGGCCGGCACAGGGAGCACTCGAGTTGGGAAAACTCTTTCCTGACTTGGGAATGTGTTGGTGCTGCGTCATTAAGTACAGAAAGGAAGTTATTTTTGTGTATATCTATTTTTGAGAAAGAAATTGAACTGTGATTATCTTTGGGGAGTAAGTTTATAGTAAATTCTAATTTTTTTCAGCTTGAGGATCTGTATTTCCTAAGCTTTCTACTCTGTCCTTTATCCTTTTTAAAAGGAAACATGTTTCTAAGAATAAAATGGAATTTTACACCCTTACTAAAAATCTGTATCTGAGACCATCACAGGCGAAGCGTTCTCCAGCTCTGGTGGGCCTTGGGAGAGCTGGAGTGTGAGTGTCAAAGACACTGAGCTCCCACTGGTGACCAAGGAGGCAGGCAGTTGAGGGGTAGGGAAGGGATCAAGCTCTTCAAGGATTGTAACTCGGGGATTTGCTGAGAAACAGAATTTTCTTGTCACTATGTTCAGTGGATTGTGGGCCCAAGGTCTTTGCAGCTCATGGCTGTAGCTCTCAAAGGCGACCTTGACCCCAAGCCAAAGGGACTCGCATGAAATTCTTGGCCTCAGTGTCCAGGAAGAAGGAGGGCTTTCCACACACACTCTGACCAATGGGTCCCAGAATGGGCGACAGCCTTTGCTTCTTCTTACTCTAGAGCCAGAGTCAAGACTGAGAAATTCACCTTTTCTCTGATCACAGTGCACAGAATAGCCTGGAAACCAAGGACTTTAGAATCAGACAGTCGTAAGTCCACATCCTGGTTCTACTGTTTATCAGTTATGCCTCAGTTTCATCATCTGTAAAGTGGGGACAGTTGGACCTGCTCTATCTAGCCTTTCCTGTTTCAGTGAGGAGAGTGTGCACCGGGCAAGCTCAGCTCGGATGGCTCAGGGGCCTTTACATTCTCCCCTCTCAGTCTCCGGTTAGCGCAAAAGCACTGAGCTGTTTAACCCTTCTCCCTGCACAGAACTTCCTTTAAATCTCTCGGATGAGGTGCAAGTCAAAAGTAAGGAGCAAGTCAATAAAGAGTGTTATAAATTGAATAGTGTCCTCCCCACAGACGATATCCTGAGATCCTAGCCCTTGGTGACTACGACTGTGACCTTCTGTGGAAGTAAGGTCCTTGTTTGTGGATGTAACTGAGTTAATACGAGGTCATTAGAATGGGCCCTAGTAAAGTGTGACTGATGTCCTTATAGGAAGTGGAGATGGCCAGGGAAGACACATGGACACCAGAGCCGGAAATTACAGTGAGGCAGCCGGAAGCCAAGGACTGCTGGCCTCACCCGCGGCCTAGGAAGGGCTGAGGAGGAAGTCTCCCTGTAGGTGACAGAGGCAGCAGGCCCTGCTGACTCCTGGAGTTTGGACTCCCAGTCCCCAGAACTGCGACAGGGTGCATTTCTGCTGTTTTAAGCCACCTCATTTGGTTTACTTTGTCACAGCAAAGAAAATGCGTACAAAGGGTAACTTTCCTCACAGGGCTGCCATTAATTTAATTCTTTAACAAGGAGTTGGCCTGTCTCACTGGGTGGCCCACCTCAGCACCACTCAGACTGCACGAAAAGTTGTTGCTTCTGTCTAATCTAAGTATCTCCTCTGCCTTTCTTGCCTTCAGCAAGACAGAATTTTCATGTTTTAGGATTATTCTTGGTGGTCTTTTTAGTTCTTTCTCCTCTGCCCTCTGACCAGAGCCCAGTCTCCATGAGCTCATGGCCTGGCTCCCCAACCGTCAGACTGCCGTGGGCTTCTCGGCTCTCTTGCAGTTCCCTGGGCTCTCACATTTCTAGGGAAACATACAGAGAGATTCTGTTCTCTCCCGACTCTGTGTCTTTCCTTCTGGAGCCCCTGCAGGACAGTGTTTCAGCTGGAGGCAGAACTGAGTCCGTCCAGCTGCCTAAACTTGCTTGGAATCATTCAATGTTCTCCCGTGATGCTTCGAATGCTCCACTCCCCAGTGCCAGGAGGGGAAGGCAGGGCAGCTCCCAGTCCTGCCCCAGTCCCTCTCTCCCTGTGTGGCTCCTGATGGCACAACCATGCTAGCCAGCCCTGAGAGCACTCGAGTTCTTGCCAGTCCATCCTTTGCGGTGCAACATCTGTAGTGCAGCCCAAAAAGAAAGGCTGAAAAAATGAGATATGGCAAAGGCTGCCTGGTAAAGTTGTAAAGGATGTGCACTGCACAATTCCAAGCACCACTGTGCCCATGGACCACAAGGGAATGGAGCTCCCTGGGATTATGTACTATAAGAGCTCTGGGCACAAGCTGTTTACCAGGCCTCCCAGGAGTCAAACCTGACTTTTTTTAATCTGTCCTTTCCCCAGTTATCTGGAAGTGGGCAGAGGACACGAGGCTCCTCTTGCAGTCCTGAAGTATCTGCTTGTTCTCAGAGTGGGGAGGAAAGCAGCCAGGAGTGTGGGTTCAGCCAGCAGAGGCAATCACAGCACGGACATTGTCACCAAACACAGGCTGGGCTCTGAGACATGAGGAACACAGCCTGGACCAGCCATGGCTAAAGGCAGCTGCTGCTTTGACTTCTATTCTTCATGGGATGGAGTTGCACCATCGCACTCACCTGCCCACAAACCTATGGGCTGAGAGTCCTCACATCCAATGCACAGATAAGGAAACTAAGGCCCAGCAAGACCAATCACTCCTGTCAAAGTCACACTGTTGGGGAAGAGCACACTGGGCTGGGAGCCCCTCTACCTGATCTACTCCTGGATGACACTGGCCTCCCAGATGCTCCTGTGAACCCAAGTTCCCAGCCTGTAAATAAAGGTGACAATGGGCTAGAGTCTCGGTCACAACTGATGAAAGATAAGATAGAGCTGGAGTTTCTGAGATGAATACCCAAGGTGAGACTAGAGTGAGCTGTCACAGTATCCTTGGTGACAGGAACTGCCCTTGGAGATGATAACTTCAGGAAGAC
>RJWM01038455.1:0-16590 GCA_004363535.1 Dasyprocta punctata | reverse complement strand
TGAAAGTTACTAAAATATTAATTCTTGAATCTCAGAAAATTACTTTCAAGAAGAAAGAATATGAGAGTTAGCTGATTATAAGAGCCATTGAAGTAGGCTAAACAGGGATAACATATTTTAAGCTTTTTCAGAAGTTTCTTCCAATAACAAATCAAGCCAAAGAAATACATAGAGACTTAATGTTGAGGCATACTATAGTGGCCCTGGGATTTGTATAATGTAGCATACTAACAGACAAAAGAGGCAATGCAATGGATTCTTCTGATGTTTTAAACTGAAAATTGGAGATAAGGTTGGGAATGTTAGAGGAAAAATGGGAATTAATGAGTCCAAAACAGAGTTCTGGGGTATTCTTATAATTTCATAAGTGAAAAGAAGTTGCTGAGACCATTTCTGGTGGCTGGGAGTCGGATCTTCGGTGTCTGACTGCAGGGAAGCCTTGCGGATGTACACACTGTATTAGGGCATCTTCAGTGTCATTTGATTGTTAAGATGTACAGTTGAGTTGGAAAGTTAAATTGCATACCTATAAATAATTAGGTGAATAATAGATACTTCCATCATCACAAATCAAGGTCCAGGAAAATATATTTTTGCAGATTTTTTTTCCAGTTTCTGCCAATTGTAAGATCATAGACATACAAGAAAAATAATTACTGCTCTGGAAAATGGAAATTTTGGATACAGCAGACATAATATATTTCTGTAGTTTCTATCATCTTCAGTTAATCAGACACTTTATAACTCAAATGAGCTGAGACTAAGGCACAATTTTTCAGTGATTCCTGAAACTTCTTGATTTTGAGGAACTCTGTTACTTTTCAGAGTTCTTGGTTCTAATTCCTCTAAAAGATTTAAGTCTTTTAAAATCCCTTCTTGCTCAAAATGTATAGAGCTAATTCTGTTCGACTATTTAAACCTTGACCAATAAGGCAATACAGTATAACTTAATAGAATATAACTTAACAGAAAATAAAATACACTCATAGTGAAATGGAAGTAAGAGAAATCTTGCTTAACCTGAAGAAAAAGTAGATTACGACTTGCATGAAAGCCTCTTTTTCATGAAACCAAGCTTTAATTCCTCTCCACAGATTTATATTTTGGCCTTTATAATTATTACCTTTATTTTAGCAAATTTGAATCATTTTCTTTTATTTACACTTGTTTAGCTTTCAAGTGTTGCTATAGTAGAATGTGAAAAATCAGATGGCTTAGACAACAGAAATTTATTTTCTCACATTTCTCAGAGATTGAAAATCAAGATCAAGGTTTTAGGAGTGTTGGCTCCAAAAGAAAGTTATGGAAAAGAGCTCTTTTTCAAGAGTTTCTCCTTGGCTTGTAGATATCTGGCTTCTATGATTCTTCATACCATCTGACCATTGTGACCATCTGTGTTCAAATTAACTTTTTTTAAGGCTCATCAGTAGCATTTGGTCATGGCCTGCAATTGCTTCCTTATTTTAATGTAACTGTTCCTTATTTTAACTTATTTTAGCTCACACATTAGAAAATTTGTCATATACATATTCTGTGGCCATGTAAGAGTAAAGGCTGGGGATGGTATAACTGAGGAGAAATATATGAAATACATATGATCAAAGATGAGATAATAATAGGCATTATCTCAATCAGATCAAAGATTAAAATAAATTCTAACCTTGAAATCAGAAAATAACCAAAAAAAGGAAAAAAAAGAAAATAATCTATTTTCCTAAGTGGAAATTATATTGATGTTGATAATTATATTTTAGATCTGTATTATAAAAAATTGTATTTTTTACCAGGATTTTTTCTTGTTGTTGTTTTTTGCTTTCCTACCTATGTGATGACAACATTTCACAACTTCCCAGGACAAATATGCATTTTGATATGTTAACAGTAATATTATATAAAATCTTAATAGCATATAAAATGTGAACAGCAAGTTGGCAGAAGGGGCCTGAAATATATCTTATAATGTCTATTTTGAAAAGCACTGATGCAAGAAATATGTTTGTTTGAAGAGAATGGATTTTTAAAGTTTATAGAAGTATGGCTCTGAGAAGAATTTGGTACAGTGGATCGGAATTGAAGAGAACTCATTAAGCTTCTTAGAAAGAAAGAAAGGAAGAGAGGGGAAAAGAAGGAAGTATATGAAGAGGAAGAAGAGACTTTGAAATTTAATGTTACAAGACAAATAACAGATGTATGTATCTAGAATATTTTTGTTTTAATTCATAGAAGAGAAACTGCTAAAATTGAACCTATCTAATCAACATGATCACTTGGAAAAAGCACATATTTATTCAAGTAGTACATTCTTCATAAATCCTGTCAAGATATTCCACATACTCTTTCCTTCAATAGCCATAAAGTGCATTATATCATATTTAAACTTTTAGTTGCAAGGTTCATGATAAACTTAATTTGAATAAGTTGTTAAGCCAATTAAAATACATGATATATTTTCTTTATGCCCAGAATTTGGCTAACCCCCAGAAGGCAGGAAATCTATCCCTCAGTTCTCCCTCATATCTGATTGACAGTCTTCTGAAGACAAAGTTTCTATAAGGAAAAATAATAGGTGACATGTTAGACAGTTTCATTTCACATTAACAAAATCTTTGATTTAGGCTACTTATGGAAGAAAGTGAGTTTTTTATGGATCGTGGGTTTGGAGATGAGAGAGTTCCTTCATTAGTTTTTGTCTCTGGAGAGGGCAGTGCACCCTATGTTCATGTGTGGGAGCATCTGGAGACAGGAAGGAGAGGAGGGTTGTCTCATAATCCTTTTGAAGGAATGACTCAGGTGACTGAAGGACCTCACACTAGTCTCCCCCTCTTACAGGCCCGTGGCATTTGCAAATGTAAGTGGTGCTGTCCTGGGGGTGATATCTTTAACATATGAAACTGGAGACCACTACCTATATTTGAGCTACAGCAGATGAGATTAATATTAATAATAGGTGCTGTCCAGTTGGGTGGACTTGACATTATTATTTATAGAGTTTTTACAGAGTGTTTTCCAAGTGTTTTCAGAGAAAGGACGCCTTAGCATGTTTTTCTTTTCATGTTTTAAGGTTTTAAAAGATTTTCTTAAAAGATAAAATAATCAGCAATGAGTTAAAATAAATTATATACCCATTCATATGTTTTTCAACAGTAACTTTAAGACAAGTAAAAATATGTACAGATACACATCGAGGCCAAAAAATTATTTTTATTTATTTTTATTTTTATTTTTTGGTAATGGGAATTGAATTCAGGACTTTGCATTTGCCAGGCAGGCACTGTGCCCAGTTCCTGAAGTAAAATTTATAGATGAAATGAAACATGAAAGAACCCTGTTAAAATCAAAACAAAACAAAACAAAAAAACTTAGGTTTTCTTTGCCAGTTGGAAAAATAATTATGCAAGGCACATATAGTACCTTTTCATGATTTCAAGCATTTTTATTATTTTGTACTAATATGTATCCCTAATATTTTCTTTCAACCATGCCTAAAGTCATGGATTGTGATTGGAGAGGGTTTTTTTCCTTTGTATATTGCTTTTTTTCTGGTTTTCCAACTGAAAGAGTGAATGTCAGCTTCATTGCCTGCTATAGAAAGGAGCAACCAAATGAAATAGAAGAGAAATAAAAATCCCATTGCAGGATAATTATGAAATCATGTACAAACCTTTAAAGGTTAATGAGCTCTCCGGAGAAGATGAATCTGTTGTCTGCCTATAATTCATTTTCAACATAATCCTAGCTGTGAAGGTTTAACATATTACAAGTAATATGGGAAGAATGGTAGCTGTTGAAAAGGTAATTTAAGTAATGTGAGCCTTATGATATTAAAAGAAACATCATTTGGTCAAGAGACAAAAAAGGAGAATTTAAAATTTACTGGCTTGAAAAACCAAAGCACACCTTAATGGTCAAAAAATGAAGTGAGTACCTGAAGAATGAGCTTTCAGTTTTTTCATCTTCATAGCAGGCAAGAAGAGCTCTGTCTTTTTATTCCTCTTCCACTTTTATGTGAATTTTAAAGTGTATGATTAATAAGTTATTTCTCTGTAGTTAAATAATATAATGATGAAAAAAATGACGCAAAGAGAAAAATGTTTAGCAGAGGAAATTTGAAACACATTGATTTCACTAAAAGTAGAGAAATACAACATGAAACGTGACTGAAACAGCCCTTTCCTGTTTCATGTTTACTGGAAGGTCACAAGCCATACAAGAAAACAAAGGCATCAGTATGGGTGATTGCTAGGGGCAGTCAATTTACAAATTGGGGAATAAGATACAAGTAGTTAGTAAACTGAATTTCTGAATTTAGTCAAATTATTTTTAATATAGTAAAGACAAGCCTCCACAAATGCTTTGTTTTTGTGTACATAAAAAGCAATTTCAATAAAATTTGGGAATTCATAGAGGGCATTTACTGTAAGAAAGAGGAAAACATACACTACCTTGATTATCAAAAGGTATTGTCATGCCACCACAGCTTTTTCAGAAAAAAATCTTCTCAGCCTCTTCTCTTTTAAGAGCACTTAATCACCTGATCTTTTCTGAGTTCTGCAGGTATTTAATTCCCATTATAGTTCCTACCCCAGTATTATTATCTACCTAATGTCAATTTCTAGCCCACTATTATTTTTATTATGTAAGGCTATCTAATTTCCTTTTATCAAATAACAATCATACAGATCACATTCTATTTTTTTTGCACTAACTCTAATTCACTTTGATTTTTACAATATTACAAGAGTCATCTAACAGTGAGCAGAATTTCATTTTTGATCCCTAATATATGGAAGTAATTCAGTCACATATTTTAATAGCCTTCTTAAGATATAATTATTATAAATTGAACCACACAAATATTAAGGATAGTATTTATGTAGTATTGGGTATTAAACATGGAATATCCTGTATGTAAACAAGTACTCTAACACTGAGCTACTCCCTTGGATCTTGAAGGATACAATTTAATAAGCTGAAACTCTCATCTAAGAAATTCTTGCCAAGGCCAACATTCAGAAGATTCACCCTTAGATTTTCTTCAAGGAGTTTTATTGTTTTAGGTTTTGCAATTTGTTTAATTCATTTTAAATTGATTACTATGTGTGGTGTGAAATAATCTAACTTCTTTCTTTTGCATATGAATGTCTGGTTTGCTAAGTATCATTTATTGAATATACTAACCTTTGTTTTTTGTTGTTGTTGCTGAGCTATTTATTTATTTGTTTAGTTATTTATTTTGGGTACTGGGAACCAAATTCATGACCTCACCCTGGTGAGGCAGGCACTGTGGAACACACTAAACTTAATATAATCCTTTTATATGGATGCTGTTGTTCAGTGTGTTTAATTTTGTGCCAGTATCATACTCTTTTAAATAGTGTAACTTCATATTTTGAAATTGGGAAATGCGATGCTTCTACCTTTATTCTTGCAGCTCAGTATTGCTTGGCTATTCATGGTCTTTTGTGGTTCCACATGACACTGAGAATTTTTTAGTGGACGGGACAGTCCTCTGAAAAATTTCATTGATATTTTGATGTCACATCTGTCTAGCTCCCTAAATTGTGTGAACATTCTAGCAATATTTGTTTCTGTCCCTAAAAATGGGAAATCTTTCCATTAAATGTGTCTACTTCATTTCCCTTCATAAGTGTTTTGTAATTTAAAGTGTACAAAAGTTTCACTTCCTTGGTTAAATTTATTTCTAAGTATTTTATTGTTTCTGAAGTGATTATTAATTGTGATTGCTTTTTATATTTTTTCTCAGATTAATTCAATTATCATAGAAATGCTGTTGAAATATAATAATAATTTTCCTTACAGTTCAGTGTTCAGTAATCATGATCAGAAACAGCTTCTCACTGATCAACAATTAAAAAGAAATATTACAGGTAATGAGTTTACAGAAAGATTTATTTGTGGGCTCATAAGTGACTGGCTAGAAGTATGGGCAAGATGTCAGTGTAGTGCCTTGTGAACCTCAGTTTTAGCTCCAATGGTTGATTGCATATTGCCCTGGCAAATTATGACGAATAATCTGCTTTCATAAAAGTTTATAAATTTAAATGTCAATCACATCAAAAATATCTTCATAGTTATAACTACACTTTGCCCAGACAACTAGCACTAAAGCTCAGCCCAATGCACATACAGAATTAACCACGACAGATACCTAACTTTGAAGCATAGCGTTGCCATGCTGAGAAGTACAAAATTAGTGAGGCAAAGGTGACTCTGCTGTTGTTCTCTGAAAATACTGGAATAAATAGTCAAATATTTGAATCGGATTTCTTTGTGAGTCAAACTACTTTGTAAGTACCTTTTAATTTTAAAGTCCCTGGAGTTTCCTTAGTTTGTTACATTATTTGTTCTGTTACTTGCCATCAAAACGTTTACTGTCACAAGTTCACTTAAATTTGGCAAAGAACAAATAAGTGTTATCAGAGCCTGCAAAACAGAATTCTAAGCCAATCCATTTCTTAATAAGGTTATCGCAAAGAAAACAATCACTTTTTTTCTTAATAATTTCAACCTAATTTCAGAGCAGACATTTGAATTAAAAATTGCTCATTTAGTATATGGAAAAATTCAGTGGTGCAGTTATTATTCTAATTAACTTTCATATATCATAGATGACTTTCAGACATTCAGCTATAACTAGAGATAAGATACCAACATCTGAAAATTCCTTTAATTTCATAAATATATGGATTTGATATAAGTTGATCCTATACTTTCTTACACTAAACAATGTCAAAGATAATTTACAGCAAAATTTCTTAGATACTTAAAATATATAAAAATCTGCATCATTTTTATGATTTTACATCTGAAGTTACTTTTGAAAGAAGGGAATGGTCATTAATTGATTTTGTTCAACAGACCACTACATGTACAAATGTTGTCTGTTCTTTCCCACACTTTCGGTCTTCTGAAAATACAAATGCTATGAGAGTAAAAGCTCTTAACTGGTAACACCTCACTGGGGGCAAAGTTCCTATGAATATGAACTGTAAAAAACAACTGTATTCAGTGACACAGTGTAATGTTGGGACTGATTCTAAAGACAAGGGAGATAAAACCCAGGGTGCTTATTCTTGAATTTCACTTTTCTCACATACAAAAAGAAAAAAATAGTTGAAACATAGGTCAGTTATTAATGACTATTATCATTTAACATGTTACATAATGTATTACATGTAATATACGCACAAGCACACAGGTAAACTAGTACAGGATGAAAGATTCAGGATTTTATTTTGTGAAAAACCAGATTATAACAACAAAATCTTTAATATAAATTCCTTCACATTTTTAGCATATACTAAATAATTTTATTGATATATTTTCATATAACACAGGAAAGACTCCAAAATTAAATAGGGCAAAACAAAACATGTTACTATGGGCAAATGATCCAAAAATGACAGATATATTACAGTGTGCAAAAAAGAAATCTATATAAGGAACATGCCCAGGGTTAGGAGAGAAGGAAAGATAAATAGGTGAAACACAGAGGATTTTTTGGGCAGTGAAATGTTCCATATAGCATTATAGTGGTGGAGTCACGTTATTATCTACTGTCTAAATGTACAATGTACAATGCCGAGCATGAACTGTCATTTAAGCTATGTATATCAGATGATCTAATGTTGTGTGCATGTAGGCCCATCAAGTGCTGGATGGCCAGGGAGCATGGTGCATTCCTGTAACACCCTTACTCAGTGTGACTGAAGCAGGAAGACTGTGAGTTTAAGCCCAACCTGGGCAATTTAGCAACCAGGTGAGAACCCTGTCTTAAAATCAATATAAAAAACATGCTAGGGATGTAGCTCAGGGCAAAGGCCCTGGGTTCAAACCCCAGTACAAAAGAGGTGGGGGTGCAGTGCCAGATATCCATAGTTGCATGTTGATGTGTGGTGGGGTGAGCCATAGGGAGTATATGTGAATTCTCTCTACTTTACATTCCTTTTTTTCTATGAACCTAAAACTGTTTTAAAAAGTAAAGTTTATCCTATTAAAAAATCAGTGAGGTGTATTTACACGTGCTGGTATGAAATACATTATGTGTTTATAAGAAAATTCCTTCTATTATGGAATGCTTCCATTCATCTAAAATATATGCATTTTATATTTTTAGAAAATTTAAAGAAAAACACATATGCTACACATCTATATGCTTAAAACTGTAGAAGCTTTAATACCCTAAGCAACTTGTGTTTAATATTCCTCACTGAAATTATATTGCAGAGTGAATATGGAAACACTTAGATGACCTTTTTTACCCACATGAACTTCTGATGTCTAACTGCACATTATTTTAGAAAATTCATATACTAATGTCATTGATGAAAGAAATAGATTATTAACTTTCAGTTAAATATGTTAACAAAGGAAATTAGGTTAAAAAAAGAAAAAGATACTCCAGCTTTTGCAAATCCTGTTGAGTAAAGAAATTAAATAAAAATACGTACTGTGAATACTATTGCAACTAGATTTTCCAAACATTTCATGTTAAGATGGAATAGCAGGATAGACAATGAAATGACATTTTCTTTTAAAAAATTCTCATGTACTTTTTTGTCCTTTGCCTATGTCTGATTTTTCTAGATTTTTTAAAAAAAAATTGTGTAGTTTAAAATATCTGCAACAGGAAGTTGTAATTCTTTTTTAGAATTTTCAGTGCTAAATTTGAAAAGAAAATTGAAGTAGCCATAAACAAAGGTAGAAGCATCGTTATTTAAAAGAGAAGACAAGAAAAAAAGAGCATTATTTTGTTTGTGTTGTCAAATAATAGTGCAAGCAATGGTTTGTTGTGAACATTCAAAAGCAGTTACTCACTTCAAATAATTTCACAGCATGCGTTAGTCATTTCTCCCACATAACCATGTGATATCATACATTTTTGCATATAATTAATTTAAATGTATGTTAATAAGTGTAACATAATTAAAGAGAGATATGTCAGGCACATTATTTTGTTTGTAACTTGATCTTGTGCCTAGAATTCTGCTTGGTTTATTATATATACTGAATAAATATTGATTGAATGAATAAAATTAAAAATTTACTCAGATTCGTGTTTGCAAAAAAAAAATATAATTAACCCAATAATTGTATATTGATGAAAAATACGGTTACCTTTAACAAAGATCTACATGTTTTATTCTCCAGTA
Source organism: Dasyprocta punctata (assembly GCA_004363535.1). NCBI lineage: Eukaryota > Metazoa > Chordata > Mammalia > Rodentia > Dasyproctidae > Dasyprocta > Dasyprocta punctata. The sequence continues at coordinate 7,417 of RJWM01038455.1, read as the reverse complement.
GTGTACCAATGACTTCAATTTCTTCTGCCTTCCATATTACAAGGTGCTATGTTACGTACTTTGTATATGTTTTCCTAGTTATTTTTAGAAAACTGTTAAGTTTTGCTTTTACGCTGATTTTTTTACAAATGAAAATCTGAAACTCGACAAAATTAAATTCCCTTCTCAGAGTGTAGAGGTGCTCACCTAGCAGAGCTGAGCTGTCAAATAGATTCCAGAGTGTGTGCTACGCTCTGCTGTTCCTCTCCCCAGTTTATGTATTTTGGGTGAAATGTTATTTGTGTTCTCCTGCCTACCATCCTAATCGGTACCAGTGCCATGAACTATTTTCCCAAACCCCTAAGTTTTGTTATTGCTAGATCCTTTGCTTTCAGGAATATAGGCTTTCATTCCACTGTTCAGATTTGCTTTATCCTTTCCACAATCTGCGTGTCACTCTGAGATTTCTGGGCTTCATGCTCTCCCTGGCATTATTCAAATCACCACTACAGTGATTCACTTTTTCCCATCTAAGACCACAGAACTTAACTATGCATGGTGTTTGTGAACAACAATTTAGTCCTAATTGTGGTGGCCTCCTATAATAAAATATTGCTGTAATATTGGACATGAGGATTTCAGTCAGAGTTGCATTCCAGTTAGGCAATTGTTTTTATTCCTTTTTTTTTTTTTTTTTTTTTGTCTTTTTGAGACAGAGTTTCACTATGCAGTTTAGGCTGACCTGCAACTCACTTTGTAGCCCAGACTGACCTCGAACTTCCAAAAATTCTCTTGCTTCAGTCTCCTGAGTGCTGGGATTACAGGCCTGCACCATTACGCCTGGTCCTGCTCTTGTTCTGAAAATGGAATATAGGGTACAACTCCACTCATCATGGTTTATGCACTTTGTTACTTTGTAGATGTGATACACTATTTTATGCTTATAAAATAAGAATAAAAGAAAAAGTAACTTGCATTTATTTAAAGTATTAGATCTTAGTCTGAGATTACTGGATACCTAGAAAGTCATCAGGTGAAAGGAGAGGTTCCAAAAGTTTGGTACTTTGTTTGCAAAACTGTTATGTATATGTGAATGCATGTGTGCGTGTGTGTGTGTGTGTGTGTGTGTGAATGTATTTGTGTGATTTATAGGGAATGTATCCACAATTTTCTCTAGATTGTCAAAGAAGATCTTGGCATAATAAAAACAACAGCAAAATCTTAATGGTCTTCATATTATGTTACTTATGTTTAAAGATATTATGGTTTTAATAATTTAATGCTGGGCATGGTGATGCATGCCTGTAATCCCAGCACTTAGAAAACTGAGGCAGGAGGATCACTGTGAATTCAAGGCCAGCCTGGGCAACAAAGTGAGCTCTAGGCCAGGCAGTATTGCACAGTGAAACCTTGTCTCAAAAAGACAAATATATATGCATATATGTATATATATATATATACACACACATATATATATGTATACACACACACACACACACACACACACACACACACACATATATATATATATATATATATATACCTCCAAGTCTACCTAGAAACCATGCTTTTACAATTTGATCCCATTGGGTATCCTGTTATTATTTTTCCTACCTAGTTCATTTCCTTCAAATTTTTGTACTCTTGCATGAAGTGAACCCAGCTTTTTGTATCACATTTTGTTCCTAGCAGCATGCCTATTTTCTTAGGAAGAAACAATATATTGAAACATATAGGTGTGCAACCATGGCAGGGAGCTGAAAAGAACATAAGGTGTGAGTTCCATTCTGCCCACAGTCTTTGTCAGCCAGCAGCAAGAAAAAAGAATAATGAAACAGAGAAACAGATATAAGAACTTATGGCTTGAGTGGGAAGGGATTAGGTAGCAGACACTGTTACTTTAGAAAACCAGTAATAGCAATTTCTGTTTCAATTTGTAGCTGCATTTTTCTGCCAAAACAAACATAGCTGTGTTGTTTCTCACAATTTTTATTACTATCTTTCTTAGTGAGGAGAAAAGAGAAGCCACAATTTACTGATCAGTTAAATCAATTTTTTTTTAAAGAGAAAGTAAAGGAGAAAATTCTCTGGCTAGTTTTCAAGGATGCTAGCACTTTAAAAATTCACTGCACAGGATTTTTATTTTTTGGTTTTTTTGGCCTAGAGATTTTAACTCCTGTTTCAGAATGTAAATTAGCAATGTCTCCATTTGTTGACCATGTTTTGCTACATTTAGAAAATATTTCTCACCATAAAATGTAAAAAAAAATTTCTAAAATGTGGCAAAGATTCTGGGTATGTACATGTATCAGGGACCTGGCCTAGATCCCCAATCTCCCAAATGAGAGTATGACAAAACCTTAAATAAATGAGACAAGTGGTATGGTTTTAGGGCTCCAGGAGGATCAAAGCCCTCTGCAGAGTTATTGACTCTGAGACTATGATGAGAGCTAAGACAAAGAGCTTTTCTGTGCAGCCCATATTTATTTCTATAATAAACAAAGAGAGGGGATACTGAGGAAATCAGGGAAATGAGAAGGACCTTAGGAGTCACTCCAAGGACTTCTCCAAGTAGTAAATTATGCCAATTAAGGAGAACCATGTTATCTCCATGATGACATATATGTTTGGAGTGAGATGCCTGCAGGTGTGAGATGTCTGCAGCTGCAGTCTCTATCTGCTTATTGGATTGGAGCCAAATGTCTTTGACTGTGGCTTTATCTTGTCCTTTGAGGTATCTCTGGCCTCACAGGCCACTACAGGCCTCAGCCAGGACCAGTGATTCATAGAGGTTCACTTACTATGAATCAGCTTCCATTGCCAGGCAAGGGGTTTAGGCCTAGGACAGACTCACAGATAAACATAGAAAGCCAAGAAGTGAATTTTAAACCCTGCTGAGAGCCCCTTCATAGTGGTCTCCAACATACATTTGTGCAAAAACTGTCTGTAAGAGTTTAACTCTGACCAGTATCCAGAATGAAATATCATTTAATTGCTTTTATCATTTATTTTAAAAATTTTTTTCTATAAAAAACAGCAAAAAAAGATGCAGAATTCAAAAAAAGGAAATAGGGAATTAGCACTAGTTAATATATTGCATATTGTTATCTTCAAAGTAGTTTAGTTTTACAGGAAAAGGATACTTACTCTCAAAAAGGTGTTACATCTGTTGCTAAAAATTTATTAAATATATTAATAGAGTATGTGGAAAAGCAAAAATTGGAAGATAATGATTCTACTTTTGGTAAGTATTTTTCAAGACAAATTACCACAATTTTAATGATTTCAAAGAATATGACTGACTATGTTACCATTGTGAGGGCAGAAGTACACAATGATTCTCACTTACGTAAAATCAAGGTGTCCTTCGCCACATTTCTGCAAAGCACTTTCAGTGAAAAGTAGTCGATTGTTTTGTCCAGCTTCTATGAGCTGCCTGTATTCCATAGCGCATAGCCTCCTTCTGTCTTCAAAGTCAGAAATAAACAAATGAGTCTTCACATCACATCAATCTGCTGCTAACTCTGGTACTCTCTGTCTACACTTAAGGACCTCTTCTTGCAAACAGTTCATGAAATAATCAAGTGCAATTTATTCTAAAAGGAATTTTACTTAATGTCCTTAATTGTGTCTTTAAAGCTACTTATACTTTGTCATATTATGTATTTACAGGTCCTACAAATTCAGATGAGCACATTTTAGGGGTTATTATCTTCCCAATGTAATTGCACACTTTATGTGGAACAAAGTATGCTACAAAGTGCAAGGAGGGTAGAGTAAGTCAGAAATGAAGATACACGCACGACAAAATGTATGAATGTAGTTCATTAGTACTAAAATAGGTCACAAAACCACAGAAAATTTTCTGTAGTTCAGGGTACCCTGGAAGGAAGAATTCATTTTATGTTTTGTTTCTTCATATAATTGCAGAGTATAAGTTCTATAATCAAGTGATTGTGAGAGGTACTAAATCCAGACCTATATAAATGCAATTCTTAACAAGCGCGAGTTATGACTAATTCTGAAAGTACAGAAAATTACAAAAATCATTTGACCTAGAAATTAAATGTATCTTCAAAAGATTTTCTTAATGCCTTGTCAGTTTTTCTCAAGATTTATGGATGCATAGGATGCCAAATTTGTTTCTTATGGTTTGGATTGCCCTATGTCCACATTGCAGAAAATACTCAAGCATGTTTACTGTAATTATTGCATACTAGGTACTAGATAGGCAAAGTAGAAAAATAACCAGGCTTTTTCTATGAAATATACCATCAAGAGGATGCACACCATCCTCTTATGATGATTTTTGGAGGAAAGAACATTTAGACAGTTTCAGAGTCATACATTTTGTAGGCGGTGATACTTGATCCATAGAAAAAGAGCACAATTTTTTTATGATGATAATGTGGGCTGAGAGAGTGAATTCAGTGTGTGTAGGCGAAGAGAATAGAGTGAGGAATAAAATCACAAGAGTGAAAAAAACATCAGAAGCTGTGGAAACTAGATTTCTGAAATCTGAAATTTCCTGGGGCATATCTATAAATTCAGTGGAATAGAGGATATAAAACATAAATGAATAACTATTTTTTAAAAACTTGACTAGGCAGTATATATATATATATATATATATATATATATATATATGCACACACACACACACACACACACACTTGCAATAGATACATTATTTCTAAATTCTTTTCCAGATAATAGTTACATAAAGTGAAAGTAGATTGATACAGTGTGGAATTAAACTGGAAAAATATCTTCCCCACTCTGATGTGATAAGAATTAATAAACACAAATAAATAAATTTATAATAAAATAAATAATTATTATGATGCATATAGAGAAAACATCTGTTTTGTTATTCAAAGCAAGCCAGTCTATGAATGAATATTTCTACCAAGGTATTAGTCATTGATTTAACTATTACAATATTACCAGTCATCAATAACCATTCAGCAGGGGATATAACTCAGCAACACAGCGCCTGCCCGGCAAGCATGAGATAGTGAGTTTAATCCCCAGTACCAAAAACAACAACAACAACAAAAACATTCAAACTCATTTTTTAAAAAATTTATTGTTGATGAAACAAAAATATATACATGCTATTTATATATACTTTTCTGCTAAATATGTCCTTTAAAGTCAAAACTGTCTTTTACATTAAAGCATGAAATAAGAAGAGTGTTTTTTATAATACATATTCCTGTCCTTCAGTTCCTTAGCTGAATTTATCTTCTACACCAACTGACAGGTGTTTTTCTACAAAATATTTTAAAAAATAATTACAGTAATGTATCATCACCTAAGTAATCAAATCAATATCTATGAATCCACATTGATATGAATAACTGGTTAAGTAAAGGGATAAAAGGAAGAATTTTCATTTTCTTATAGAAATATCCCCATTACAACTGCAAAGAGACTGAGGATAATACAAAATTTTAAGGGCAAACACTGTATTTGCAAAACTTGAAAGAACATTCCCCAAAATATCCACTAATTGTTATGATAATTTTATTATAGACCTTCAAAATAGTTGACTGTGGGGCTGGGAAAATAGCTCAGTGGTGCAAGTGCCTGCCTGACAATCACAGGGTCCTGAGTTTGTGTCCCAGTACAGAAAAAAAAAGTATGATAGTTGATAGTTTTCTTTGGATAAGGTGGCATTTCATTCCCCTCTCCATAAGCATGGCCTGTATAAAATTATTTGCTTCCAATAAATGATATATGGAGAAGGAAAAACTGTAACCTTATGAAGAAAACACCACCCTAATGTGTATACCACCTTAATGAAGTAATCCAGGTTATCTTCTACCAATGGTCATAGAGTGTTGATATTATATTCCACTTTGTGCTATACAATGAGATTGTGACTTTACCTATCTTTCCACAGAAATTCACAACTGCTGTCTAATCATGAGACAACATTATATGAACAAAAACTAAAGAACATTCTGTAGAGTATTTGACCAGCTTCCATCTTAAGCGTTAAGGTCATGAAAAGAAAATATAGAGAGCCTGTCCAAAACAGAGAAAGATTTAGACATAATTACTAAATAAAATGTGGTTTCCTGGATCTAAGTGGAGTAAGAGGACATTAGTTCAAATAGTAATGAAATCTAAGTAAAGTATTATAAATTGTTGTAGCTACAACTCTCATTGCTAAGATAAAATGCCCAACACCCAAAGTCAAAAAGGAAAGGATTATTTGGCTCATAGTTTGTAGAGGTTTTAGTCCATCATCAGTTGGTTCTAAGGCAGGGTGGCTTGGTATAGGGGCATTGCAGAAGAGAGACAGTTCATGGCAGACCAAAAGTAGCAAAGCAACCAAGACTCAACCATAGTTCTTTCAATCCTTTATATCCTATCCAGGCTACTCAGGGCAGGTAACACTCACACCCTTAATTCTAGTGCCTCTGAACCTAGCATTGCCCCGTGAATCAATCTCAGTGTCATACACTCTAGATCTAGCAACCTCTGAAAAAGCCCCACCTATGAATGTATGAGGCTTTGGAGGGACATCTAGACACAAACAATAACATAAATATTAGTAAAATATGAGTAAATTCCAATAAGTTCATTTGTTTAAATATGTACCATGGACATGTTAGATAATAACATTGGGGGATACCAATAAAATTATATAGGAAATGATTAAACAACCTTCACAACTATTTAGGTAATTTTAAAATCATTTCAAAATGTGAGCCATATGAGTGTTGTCATTTTATCTCTATTTTTAAAGGAATTTTGTTTCTTTTCTGGTTTTCAGTTTTCTAATTTGTAAAATAAAGAATAGAATAAGATAATTTGTCTCTGATGTTTTATTCAGTGCTCTGTCATTTCATTTATCAGATTTAAATTACATTGGAACTATCGAAAATCACAGATCTTTGTTAGGCAGAGTGTTAGTACTGGTCATAGTTTAGTATGGTAGAAACCTTTTCCTATGGGACAGGATGATCTCCACTTCCTGGTATTCACTCTCTGTGTGTGTGGGAGGGCTGAAGTTGACTGTAGGCTGTATTTGTTGACTCATTATCAAATACAGCACATGAAAGAGGTGGAGAGTGTTCTCAGATTTGTTTAGTAAGCATTGCAATTTAAATCTTGGTCTGTCTTTCTCTGTTCTAGTCCCTGATTACCATGCACAATATATTGGCATAAAACAATACACCATTTGTTATATCTGTGGTAGTTCGTATTTTCATTCTGCAAAGTGCATTCACCCACATTTTTCTGTTATCAGAAAATAAATAATTACCTCAATAGGCAGTCTTGTTTAGCATTAATTTTTATTTTCTTCTGTTTCCATCTTTTACCAATTTTAACTTTCCCCTTTCCTCAACTGTTACTTGATACAATGTTTGGAGGCAAAATTTTACATAACAAAATAATAGGGAAATCTAATATGTTACTTCTT